>APFE031610217.1:127092-190085 GCA_000404065.3 Pinus taeda | reverse complement strand
AATTATAAAATTATAAAAAGCATAAAAGGTTTTCTTTTAATATCCCAAAAAAGCATAAAAATAAATTTTAGGCCTTTTTTTTATTTTGTTCTATAATTTAGATTTTAGATTTAAAGTTTCATTTATTTAGACTTTAGTTAGCCTAGCCTTGTTTTATTTGAAAACATAAAAATATTTTGGAAATATTTTGCCAGATTCAGTCTTGGCTCAGGGATTTATTACGTTTTATCTTTTCTGCTGAGGTTAAAATTTTGATGTGGGAATAATATTTACCTTTTTTTTGTATGGTTAAACATGCTCATTTGAAGATTAACTGCATGAATGTGATCTCTGGTTAACATTTGAAGTTACGTGGTTGTTTAAAGCATTTATCTTTCGAAATTTTAATTACTGGATCACTATTAAAGCATTGTGCGTTTATCGAATATCTTACATTACTTGAGTTATCTTATGGTTAATGATTGTTAATGAGTTCATCTTTTCGCAGCATTTGATAGATAATCTTTCAAACATTAACTCCATAAGGCACTGATCTATTTATTTAATAAAACCAATTAAGTGCTTGTTTCCTTTTGTGTCTCCCAAACCAACTGGTTCACAGCTGGTCATCCACTTTCCTATAGGGTCTACCCCCCTTAGCCGCGGGAGACAGGCTTAAACGGAGAGATCGGAGATCAGAGTGACAGCCCCTGATCTGAGCGTTGTCGTGACGATCTGTGCGACAACAAGCCTCTAATTATAAAATAATGTACAATAGTAACATGACTTGGTGACAAGCCCACCAAGATAGCTCAATAATACAAAGACGAAGCCTCTCAAGAGGGAAAAATAGTAGATACAATGAGTCGTTGGGCCCTTAAGGAGGCTTAGTGGAGTCCAAAGTTTGCCAATGTGAGAGAATAGGCTCCAAACATAGTGATCAAGGGGGTGGCCCCTTGTTACTCAAACAAATTCTATGTGGTGTCCCCAAGTGGGTGTGGGGGCACAATGACATCCTCATGGGTCTCCAAGGGAATCAATAATGCATGTATACCATTTGTAAGGGCTAGAATGATGACATAAGCCCTCCCTTTGTCTCCCACGGTGAGACACATCCTTATCTGGGCCTTGGAACATTTGCCAAGTGTGTAGTACAAGTGTGAAGTCGACTAGGCATGGTGGTCCAGGTGCATCATCCTCATTCAAAAGGCGGAACACGAGAAATCAATGAATGGTGCTGAGGGATCCATGAAGTGCTAATCTGCTTTCTGCTATGGTGGAGGCCAAGGCTCTTAATGTTCACCCTACAAGTGTTAATATGACCCTCTGGAGGGCTTGGACAACGTATAGGGAGACCAAACCCAAAATGGAGACCCACTTACAATCCTGTATAAGATCTAATGTGTCTCTTCACCTTTCAGTACAACAAATCATAAGAATAATTGAGTACAAGAACTTATAAATCATGGAAAACAAGTGGACACTTCATAGTGGCATGCTCTTCCACAGTGGGATTTGGTATGTATAGGTGTCACCAAGCTTAATAAAAGGGTTAACCAAGGATTCTATTAGTTGGTTTCAACCCTTGAAGGGGGTGATATGTCCATGGTACACCCATCAAGTGGTAGGTGGCATGTGATATACTGATGGAATGGAGTGGGGGTCAGGGGAAGGCTCCAATCCACATGCCTCAGTGGAAGGGTAGCTATAATAGGGGAAGCCCACACTTGGGTATATTAGTGTGAGAGGGAGTAGTCATGGTACATGAGTTACCCCGAACTTTGTTTTTCCAGCCTTCTTCATATGTATTTTGCCTTTAATTGGTTTTTCTTCATAACTGCTCGGGGCTCTAGGGGATGAGAGCATGATGTGTAGGATGTAGCAGTGATTACTCCCTTAAGGTGGGGCAGTTGATCACCCACCATGGGTTGGGACAATCATGGGTTCCTTAATGATGAAAGGGATCAATATGAGGGACCCTAGGAACTAGGGTGATGGCCATAATGATAGGGTTAGAGCTCATGTTCGGCTTTTTCCCACGTGCTAAATATGTATGTCTCGGCCATCATTTGCATTTTGTGGTACAATTCCTATTGGGAGTGGCCAAAATATGCTTTTTCTATTCTTTTTAGCTGCATCAACCTTTGGGCATCGTTTTAGGCCCAACCCAAGGTATGGACAAGGGGAGGGGGGAAGCTAACTCGTTGTGGATCCAATGGACAAATGTGGACCCTGATGGGAAAGGTGATGAATGTTGTTATAATAACTGGAGGGGAGATGATGTATATGGTGTCGGGAAGCTAAACCATGCAACCAAAATCAATTTTTCTCATGTAGTGTCATCCCTAAAGCTAGTAGCCGGCAAAGGAGATCCCACGGGACTAGCATACAAGGTTAATCATCAAATCAGGCAGAGGAGACAAGAGTCCAGACCTAGCCCACTCTTTCCGCCGAATCCCCCCACTAATCCATGCCCAAAAGTGTCCATGATAAGTAAACAAAAATACCCAACTACATAATGAAAAACCATATCTTCGGGGTTGAAGGGCCCACTTTCAAAGATACAATCATAACAGATGGGTGACAGACCACATGGGTGGCTCAGGTGGTAGAGATAATGGCACATCGAGTTATCTGGTGGTTGTAAGGGGTTGCTAGCTGCTAGCTGAGGACCATCTAGGAGAAAAAAATCTCTTATGGATACCGCCCATGGATGGCGGGTAACATCTAGCTCCAACTGGGACATGAGCTCTAAGAAGAGTGCACAAATGGGGAGGACATGAGAACACTAGCAATCTCTCGGAACCGCAGACCTGTTACCTGCACATATCAAAGACCAAGCACACGGGGCAACATGTTTTTGTGGTGTCCTATGATCACCCATGCTTAGTATTAGGCCATAAAAATCAACAAGAAATAAAATTATTCTAAATGCAATCTAGATGCAACTAATCTATCATGATAATATCATATGATGTTAGTTCTAATGAGAAAATCAGCATGCAATGCATCCTATCCTAACATGCATATAATGCAATGTCAAGTATCAAGGAAAGGGGTGATATGACTCAACTTGACCGGTTGCATCAAAAGTTCATCATTAAGCTTGGCAATATAGTAGTAATTCTCCCCAACCTTCCCATGGATCTTAATAGGGACGAGGTTTTTATCAACCAATACCACATCTGCAACTTTGTATTCCTTTTTGGGTTTCCATTTCTTGTTTTGCTTGTGAGTAGGCCTTTTAAGGATACAAACTTCTTGTGAAGGAAGAATGGGAGAAAGTTTCTCATACTCGGGAGTCTTGTAGTAAGGTATTTGTTGACCACTGGAGTGGCACCTGAGGATTATATGAAAGACTCCACGCCGAAGGATAATCAAGAGTACTCATCAGCCAACAAAGTCTTTTAACTCTACTTCTATTTTCTCATCATCTTTCTTGTACCTAGATTCCACACCCTGCAGGGAATAGTAATAAGTAATACTAGTAATGATGAGTTTTGAGTCTGTAACAGGCCTAGGATGTTGGGACTCGATCAGTAAACATATACACCTTGGAATGTTTTTTTTATCTGGTTAATTATCCCTTCTTTTTCAAAGGCGGATACTTTTCTAGGTTTTTTCACTCACTTTTTACCCCAAAGTCGGGGTGACTGTTTGAAGATTGAGCCCCTAACACATCTTAATGTTTAGAGTCGATATATATTACCATACTAGATAAACAAAAAATTTCGTGGAATTTGGTTGGGTCTAAGTAATCATTTTTTAATTTTTTAGATTCCCACAAGTAAAAAATTGCAAAGAAAATTGTATTTAAATTGTAATAAGTGTAGTCTAGAGAAGTTGTATGGGGTATGTGTAATAAAAATTACACTTTTCACCCTCAACTTTCTACTATGACACACTTTAAGGGGTTAATAACGTGTTTTGGACCTTCAAAACCCACATTTCCTAAGTTTAGTGGAATTTAATTAGGCTAGAATTAAATCAAATATAGAGAAATAAATTATTCCATGTGATAGAATGACGTGGAAATGACTTGGAAATTATCCTAAGTCAAACAGTTGAGTCAACCTTTATGTGGAAAATGATTGAGCACACTGCATTATAAATACACCATTATCTGGCAAAATCGAATTTCCCAGAGATAAAGCAACAGTTGCACATGTGGAAATCCAAATTTATTAGAGGAACTCATGTACTGAAGGAATATTCTACAGAATATTTAGACTAAGGATTTCGTGGGGCCTTTTCTCACTGTTAACTCGAGTTGCTTATACACTTAGCATTTCACATGGAGGATTACGAGCTTCACTTGAGGAAATCACACAGTTCGTAGGGATTTGCGCAGAGCATCTTTGGGATCATCATCTGAAGTGGCGGCACTTGGTTCAAGTTTGATTTGGTTTGATTGGAGTTATCTCATTGCTTTGGTTCACTCATGGATATGTTTATTATGCCATATAAGAGAATTCGATTTTCCTTGGTTGCCAATGAGGAATTCGATTTGCCTTGGTGTCTCTACATATCCGCTTGGAACTCGGCTTGCTCTTTCTTGGGATTTGTTCCATGTTCAGTTCTCACATGCATTCTGCCTTGGGATTTACTTCCAACTCTTTATATAATGAGGCTATGTGCTCTCATATTGTATCATGTAATGAACTATTAGGCTTGGGGAAAGTTTGCCATTTTGTACTTGCATACTTTCTTAATATAATGAAGACTTTGAGGCTATTTGGCTGGTGTTCTCTTGGCGTTATGAGGTGATGTCCTTTCATGCTATTGCTATCGTGTTTAATTTCTTTTGTATATTGAATCCATTTGGAAGTGGAAGAAATCTCAATTAGATCACTTACTCCTAGAGTCACAACGTCCAAGACTCGGTCATTTTTTCGCTCCAAGTCTTCCATCCAACGAGGAGCAAATGGGAGTTTTCTTACTCTATAGCTACTTGATCATCCATTTAAATTTAAAACACTTCTTTGATTCTAGTTCTTTCAAAGTTATATCTCCTATTCAAGAGTCATTTCCAAAGCTAGGCAAGCATGGGGGTTTACTTGAGCTAGTATTTTGTATATTAAATTGTAGTTTAGGTTTGGTTTCTTTTTCCTAATTTCAGACTGAAAATTTGTTTTGTGTTTTGTAGCTCATAGGCTTGAGCATTGGGCAACAAGTAGCTTGAGGAGAAGCTTTGGGAAGCTACTCACTCATGTGTATGCAGAACCCCCTCATGCTATCCAAAGACTGGTTTCTAGGGAGGCCATAAGCATTTGAGGGAGAGTTGCAAACTCATCTAGGCCATGGGCCTTTTGAGCCTTGTGAATCTCTTTTGGAGAGTTTTTTCCATCTTCAAGCTTCTTGTTGTTATATTTTTTTGGGAGAGAGTCTAGTTTTGTTAGATTTCTATCTTTGTAAAGATCTCTCTCATATTGTGGACAACCATCTTAGAGACATTTTTACCTGCTTTAAGTGCTAATAAAGGATAAATTTTTTTGTTTGACGGAGCTTGGGATTTTTTCCATGGCATCCCCCTTCTTCACTTAGAGGAGGGATTTTGTGGGTCGATTAATTTTTCTTCTAGTTTTTCTTAGCTTTCTAGCACTTATTTTCATTTTGTTCATGCTTAAAATTAACACATTTCACTCCACATGCAAGTTTTCCAAATCTTGTATTTAAATTCTCACATGCATAAGCTTCTAAATTGTAAACTTGAACAAATCTTATTTTATGTGTAAACACTTCATACTTTGGTAAGTCTTAATTGTTTCATAATTTCTTCAAGCATATGCTTCACTACTTGGTCAATTTATGCTACATGTGATGGAAACTATTGAAGCATTATCATTTATTTGAAACAATTTTAGTTTAAAGCAATCTATTCCATTTTACTTGCCTATTTTCCATTTTATGGTGCAAACACATATGAGTTCATTTACATTATAGTCTCTCAAGTTTATCAACTATTTTATTTCTCGTTGAAGCATTTGCATGTAGCATTATTTTAATTGGGGAATTAACACAATTTGCACTTCATTTATGCATTTTAGTATAGGAAGGTCCCAAGCCTCATTAAAATTTTACCTCCAACATAAGTTGGTTGAAGAGTTAAATTGCAATCTTGTTGTAGAGGTAATTAATAAAATTAACCAAGAGCATTTTTCATTACATTTACTTTTACTTGTCTCTTAATGGTTTGAGTTTTCATATGCAATGTCTATTCCAAAAGCAAATATTATAATCCTTTCAAACAAGTGTTTTCTTTTCATGCTTCAAGTCTAATTTCATATTGATGTCTTGGTTTAGCAATTTTTTTTTTTACATTTCCAAATTAACTACTAATTGTTGGGTTTTGGCAAGATATGTTTCACATGTTTTGATTCATAAATTTAATTATCTCAAAAACATTTTTGTATCTTGCAATATCTTGTGCTAACAATCTTTTGTTTACATTTCAGGGTTACTTTGCTCTCTTTTGAGAGCATTGCATTTTACTTTTAGCAAATATATCTTTAAATTTGTTGAGCAATTTCCTTATAAGGCATTGGTTTTATGGTTTTCTCATGTTAATGACTGGCATTGTTATTTCAAGTTGTTCACATCATATTTGCTCATAAATCCCTAAATGTAATCCATTTTCATTATAATACTCTCCTAGAAACTCACATCTTTTAATTTAACTTTTCATTAGGGACCACTCACCTTAGCTAACCTAGGAGATAGCTCAAATAAAGAGAGTCAGGATTAGTGTGACAGCCCCTTCTCTGAGTTCTCTGCCACCAAACACACCTTGTGGGGTTGAATGTTGTTCTCACTAACTTGTAGGAGATGTAGGCGGTAGGTAATAACATTTTTGGTGCTATTGCCGGGGACAAGCTTTCTTGTACCTAGGAAATCGACTAACCTTTTGGTTTTAGCATGTTTGAACTTTAGATTTAGATTCTTTCTCAAGTGGTGACTCCATCCAATCCAAATTTTGCAAGAGTCTCTACTAGGAGAAATTCAAGTGGTCTAGTTAGCCCCTCCCCTGATCCTGAAGGGGCTTTTTAGAGGAGGGTGAATAGACTTTCTCATAGTAGAGCTCTTGCTAGTCTTGGGCAAGAGGCTATTTCTGATATTCATTTGCTTTTTCAAGAACAAGTAGAGCTTAGCATCATGAATGATCTTTTTTCTTCTTGTGACTTCACTAACATAAATGACTATCTTCACAATATCCCTTACAAGGCTATTGAAAATTTGCCTTCCTTTCAAGGTAACAATGCCATTAGTGCTACATCACATGTGAAAATTTTTAATGTTTAAATGGTGTAACATTGTTAATTATGAGGATGTGAAGATGAGAATTTTTGTTTTAATTTTAGAAGAGGATGCTCTTGATTAACTCACTGAGCAACCTGCTAACTCATTTAACTCTTTAGAAGCCATTCTAATTGAATTTTTAGATAAGTTTGGAGAGAAGAAGGAAAATAGGCATTTGATCAATGCCATTAGCAACATAAAGAAAAATGAGAATGAAACCATGGAAGAGTTTAACAAAAGATTCAATGGATTAGTAAAAAGCATGCTTGCTACTGTTAAACCTCGTGATGGATTTATTTTATGCTCATATCTAGATTCTTTTGGTGTTGACACTGCTTATGAGTTGAGGAGGAAGGAGCCTGCGAATTTAGGTGTAGCTCAAACTGAAGCCTTACAAATGGAAAAGGCTAGAAAGCAATCAGGAAAGTTTGAACTTCTTGGTTTGACTAGAGAGCCATCGAAATCGAATGATTCGAAAAGCAAGGCCAAAGAGACTATACGTGATCCTATTAAGGAGTTAACCCAACTCATCAAGAGTATGGAAACAAATCACACTAGTCAAATGAATGCTATCCAAAATTGATTAGTAGCCATGGAAAAAAATCAAGGTGGGAGATTCCCAAATAGAGGAAATGATAGATGACAAAAGAGAGGACTTCCCAATGACCATAGGCCGCCTAAGCCACTTGAGCCTACAAACTTAGTTGATGATTCCATGCCTTATTGTAGACCTTGTGATGACATACATGATGAACTGACTTGTCCTTATGCAAGAAGGATCCTAGAAGGAAATATGGTGGGAACAAGTGAGCAACTCATTGTAGTTGGAAAAGAGCATCATTTGTCCTTGGAAAATTGGATGGGAGTTATGGAGAGTAGTCAGAAGGTAATTAAAAAGTCTCCATCCTCCCATAGTGTGAATAATTTTGAAGATTTGGATAGGATCACTAAGTTATATGGAGAAAAGCCTTCACCAACTCAGACTTTAGAGGTAGCCACAGATAAAGAAAGGGGAAAGAATAAAGAAAGAAATCATAATAAAACTTTCACTGCACCCACATCGAAGTTGAATAGTGACTTGGGAGGATGGATTAATAATGCTAAGATTTTAGTTCTTGTCATTGATATCATGAAAATTCCCTCCCAAAGATGTAAATTGTTGAAAGCCATTGATGCTCCCAATTGAAAAGAAATGTCTAATTTTTCTAAGGATAGATATGAGGATGCCCCTATCACTATGAAAAGTAGTGATATCTGTAGAGATAACAGAGACCACCAACCTTTTTTCATCACTATGTTGGTCAATGGAATGCTTTTACACAATTGTATGTTTGACTTTGGGGCATCATCTTGTGTCATGACTAAGAAAGTCATGAATTAGTTAAACTTGAGGATTTCTAGACCCTACCACAACATTTGTGCAATGGATTCAAAGGTCATTGAAGTTTGTGGTTTGATAAAAGATCTTGAAGTCCACTTCGCTATACATCTTGACATTATGATCACCATGGATATTGTGGTGATTGATGTGCCTGATGCTTGGTGGATGTTATTGTCTAGAAAGTGGGGAGTTGGTATTGGAGGTAGTTTGCAAATGGATTTAAGTTATGCTACCATCCCTAATAGCGAGGGCATCATGGTTAGATTGGATAGGGAGTTGGAGAGAAAGTTTCATGTAGAAAATCCCAAGGAGCCTCATAATGAAATTGTGTATGAATCTGATAACTTGGGTAACTATACTATCATGGCTAATTCTTTTCCTCCTTTGGAGAAGGAGGTGGATTGTAAGAAAGATGGAGTTTGGCACATGAATTTTGTGGTGCCCATTCTAGGTATGGTAATGGTGTTGGAATTATCCTTACCTCCCCTCTTGGCCACATGTTCAAGTTTGCCTATAGATTGGAATTTGATGCAACCAACAATGTAGCAGAGTATGAGGCTCTATTGTTGGGTCTTGAGTTGGCAAAGGACTTGAGGATAAAGTTGGTTAGCATCAAGGGGGATTCATATCTAATCATTCTTCAAACCAAGAATCAATTTGCATGCAAGAATGATAGATTAAAGAAATATCGAAATGCTGTTTGGGACAATATGGAATATTTTGATGTATTAGATCTTCAAAAACAATACCTAGGGAAGGAAATAAACAAGCTGATAAGCTGGCCGTTGCTGCCTCTGCGTTACAGCTTGGGGAGAACTTGATGGATGATAAAGTTAAGATGGAGATTATCTTCAAGCCATCAGTTCCTGATAATCTTGAGCATTGGAAAATATTTAATGATGAAAGCCAAGTGGTTCGTTTTTTAAATAACATGGAGGAATTTTCTGAATTTAAGGCCGGCCACAAAGAGGAAGGCTGTGATTATGAGGAATGTAATATGGTGACAAATCCCACTCCTAGGGGACATGTAGCCTTGGAGCAAATTTTTGATAGACATGATGGTTCAAAGAGAAAAGATGATAAGAAAATTGACCCAGGGGAATTCATTGAAGTGAATATTGGTGCCCCTCATGATCCAAAGATTATTAAAATAGGCAAGGATACCAATGAACAAGAAAGGAAAAATTTGATAAATTTACTTTATGAATATAGAGATGTTTTGATTTTTTCATATGATCACTAGAAAGGTTATAGGGAAGATGTTATGGAACATACTATCCCTGTTAAAAATGAAAATGCCAAACCCTTTTGGCAAAAACTTAGGCAAATCAATCCTAAGTTATCTCCCTTGTTTTCCAAATGCCCATCAAGCCTCTTCTTATAATCTTGTCATTGATCAATCAACGACCCATATTAGAATCTAATCAATGGCTCAGATCATTTTGGCTTGATCCTCATCTTCTTCTAGAAGTTTCACCCCCAGTTTAATTAATACCCTTTAATTATTTTAATTTCCTAAGTTTAGACTTAGGCATCCATTAAAAATAATTAATTATTTTAATAAAAATGTCTCCGGGTGGAATTTCCTAATACGATTTCTAGGTATTCTGGAATACATGTGTCCTAGCCTCCCTGCAAATTTTGAGGCTTAGAGCGCATCTGATGCTACTAGAAATCAACACTCCCTCTTAGTGAGGAATGTGCTCTAGTAATGCAACTTTCTGAAGCATCACCCTGACTCTATAACATCTCCCTTTGCGCTGCTGATGTTTGACATCTCTGCCCACCAACTACTGTGCAAATGCTGCATCTCTGCTGCGACTGACTCTGCATGTTGCTGCCAACTGCATCTGCATTGCAACTCTTCTCCAACTGTTGCTGCTGCCTTCTACAACAACTACAACGAGAAAACATCCAAAATACTGAACTAGTTGTGTTCAGCGTGATGCATTTATTGCTGGAGTTCTGACTGCTGCTAGTCTTTGCGCTGACCCTCTGAAGCCTCTGCGTTGTTGCTGACACTGCACTGCTGCCAACTCTGTTCAGTCTCTGGCGCTTCTAGCCAATGTGACTAACTCTGGCACTCCTTTGCACCAACTGACACTGGTCCATCCCACTACTTCTGATATGGGCTCCCGTAGCAAGGTATTGATCCATGAGGTGGACTCCTCAATGGACTCTGCCCATCTGTGGTTCTTTCGAACTACAGTACTAGATCACCCCACCTCTCCCCTTGTAGTTATCTCGCAATCTTGGAAAACTCATTCTCGATCTTAGTGGTTGCTGTTCTTCTTCTTGAGAGGACATTGTGTAGCGTAGTGACCAAATTCACCACACTGGAAACATTTGATCTTTGAGACGCCCTTCTTCTGCCTCCATTGCTCCTGCTACCCCTTTGATGCAATGGCTGCATTCTTCTCCTCCTTGGGCTTCATCTCGCTGTTGCTGTTGCCATCAAGTTTGCACTTGACTAAGTCTCGCCTCATCTCTTCTTGCTAAAGAGCGGCCCACATCCCTTCCCAATCCGACAATCTCTCTCTTCCCAGGGTACTCTAGACAAACACTTTCCATTCTTCTGAGACTGAATTCAGGGCCAACCTCACCATCTCGGTGGGTTGAGGTGTTGATCCTACAACTGCCAACAAGTCTCGGACCTCCTTCTGCGTCCTCATGCATCTCATTTTCTCCTCCAAGTACATCTTTTGCTACTTGGAAGATCCTTGATACAACGTAGCCAAGGCATCCCACGTCTCTTTGGTTGCCCCTTTATCAGCAATGTGACATACAACGTGATCCTTCACTCTGTCGAGGATCAACCGCTTGGCCTTCGCCATCTCAGCCTTGTACTTCTTGAGCGGGTCCGCATCTGCAAGTTCAGTTACTACACTATCGACGTAGGCTTTGAGATTATGCTCATCCAGAAGACAGGAGATCCTAGTCTTCCAGATCACATAGTTGGATGCTCTGTCCAACCGATCTTGATCTCTCAGCCCATTAGCTATCGTCTCTGCCAACAAAATGTTGAACTGCTTGCTCTCTCCTCTGCCTTGCTGCTTGATTGGCCTACGCACTCCCTGCTGGAGTTAGTAGATCTACTCCTCTCTACTGCTGCTCAGCAATTGAGAAATCAAATTCCCTGGCTAGGAATTCTCTAAGGAAGAAATTCCCTCAGAAAGTGTCTCCTCCCTTCTTCTGACGTTTTTCTGCCCAACAACTACTGTAGAACACTGCGTCTCAAGTGAAGACTACTCTGCGCTGAAGCTTCTACTACGCTGCTCCCTTTGTCGGTGACAAATCTCGATCTGGAAATCTTACCTCTTTATCAACTCACTCATAGAGAGATCTTCCTTGAGAATCTTGCCCTCCTAGCCAGGACTGCGCAATCCCTCTGGGGATTTGATCTACTGCCTACGCAACACTTTGATCTCCGTCCTTCTTTTCAACGCTCGACTCTTTTGGTCTGCTCTCTTGCTTCACCTGCGCTTTGATACCATGTGAAAATTCAGAATCCATGAATCACTACTGTAGCAACTGATTATATTTCTCCTACTGAATCAAGTTATTTACAATATTATATGGTAAACATCTAAATAAATACAAGTGCAACCTTCACAACTTAAATAATATGCGGAAACAAAAACTGAGCAAGAAAGAAATAACACACACAAGTGACATCATTGTTTTTGGACAAATGTCCCCGGAAAAACCCAATGCGAGAAAACCGGTGTAGCAACTGAGGGTTTGTATTATTATGCAGTAATTTTTGAGTACAATTCTTTAGATGCCCAAACTGGCAATCCTATACAGAGATCTAACTAGACAAAAAGATAGTGAGATGATCTCACCCTGTGACTGGGAAACCTGACACTGATCTACTCTGGAGATGAGCCTCTGCGCTGTCTTTGCACAGTACTGAATCACACCCACATAGTTACTGCATCACTGCTGCTGGGACTGCGTTGCACCTCCTCTCGATCCTTTGCTCGCTGGAAACTTTGGCCCTCTGGCCTCCTGGTCTCACACCTCGGCTCCGACACTAGATCTTGACTGTTCCCCAGCAGAAATACAGACTACCTCTGAAGCTCTACGTTGCCACAACGTAGCTCTACATTGCCTCTGCGTGTCCTAGCGCTGCCTCTCTAGACAACTCTCTGCCCTCTTTGCTTTGCACTCTCCGAATAAGGAATAATTCCTCCGGAAAATTATTCCTGTCACTCATTACAAGAGATCTCATTGATCACGTTCTCCGGCAACTGATGCACTGCTCTCTTGAGAAAATCGATCTTTGATCTCGTACCTAATTTGTTTTCCAAATGCCCATCAAGCCTCTTCTTATAATCCTCTCGTTGATCAATCAATGACCCAGATCAGATTCTAATCAATGGCTTATATCATTTTGGCATGATCCTCGTCTTCTTCTAGAAGTTTCACCCCTAGTTTAATTAGTACCCTTTAATTATTTTAATTTCCGAAGTTTAGACTTAGGCATTCATTAAAAATAATTAATTATTTTAATAAAATTGTCTTCGGGTGGAATTTCGCAAAATGATTTCTGGGTATTCTGGAATACATGTGTCCTAGCCTCCCTGCAAATTTTGAGGCTTAGAGCACATCCGATGCTACCATAAATCAACACCCACATCTGCTGGGCAATATCTTTGCTAGCTATGTGAGACACCACGTGTTCTCGAACCCCATCGAGAATCAACCTCTTTGCTTTCACCATCTCCCTCTTGTAGGCCTTTAGCAGGTCTGCATCTGTGGGTACAACTACCACACTATCGATGTAAGCTTTGAGATCATACTCATCTAGAAGACAGGAAATTCTTGCCTTCTAGATCACATAGTTGGAGGCTCCCTCCAATTGATCCTGATCTCTTAGCCCTGCTGATGTCATCTTTGAAAAAATGTCGAATTCCTCCTCTTCTCCTCTGCGCAGTTGTTGATTGGATTTTCGCACTCCCTGCTGGAGTGGTCAAATATGCTCATAGCTACTGTTGCTCTACTTGGAAAAAATTGAACTTCTAGGCTAGAAGTTCCTTGAGGAAAGAATTCCTTGAGTGTGTGTTCTTTCTTCCTCCTGACGTTATTTTGCACTAGCAAACTGTTGCAAAATAAATGCGTCCTAGCTAAAGATCTGCTCTGCAAGAAAAATGTTGTGTCTCCCTCTGCCTCTGGTAAGCTCTGATATGGAAAATCTAATTTATTTGTTGACTTTCTCCAAGAAATAAACTTTTCTCAAAAAATTGACCCTGTTGGCCCAAGGACTGCGCTGCCCCTTGAGGGTTTCGAACTGCTGCCTTTGCAGAGATTCAAAATTCCTCCTTCCTTCTGCTATTGAGCTATCCGGCTTACAGTTTGTGCTCTGATACCATGTGAAAATTCGGAAACCTTGAATCCTACTACAACAATTGATTTAGTTTCTTCTATTTGTTAAATAACTGAACAAATTTTTTACTGCATCCTACGGTAAATATCGAAACTAATACACTACAACCTTCACAAATACAATGCCGCAGAAGAAAAATAATGCTGGAAGAATAGATACACACACACACACAATTAACACTTTAATTTTTGGATCAACGTCCCTGGAAAAACCCAACTTGGGAAAACTGGTGCAACAACAGAGGGTTTTATTATTATGTAGTAGTAAATCTGAGTACAGTTCTATGGATGCTCAAATCAAGCAATCCATACAGAGAAATGACTGACAGAAGCCTAATGAGAAAAATCTCATTCTCACCGATGATTCGACATTGACCTTGGCTCAAGATGAGCTCGTCTCTGTTGCCTCTGCGCAATCCCGCGTCAGCGTAGGTAGTTCTGTGTCACACAACTCAGACCAGCTTCTCTCTAGCTTACTGATCAACTGTTGTCTGGTAAATAGACTCTCTTGGCCTCCGGGCTCTCACTTCGGCTGCTGGGATTGAATCACTGCTTCTCCCTAGCAAAATATGACTTCCCCTTTGAAGCATTGCACAACCTCTTTGCTCTGCACTGCCTCTCTATGGAACTCTCTGTCTCTCTGCTATGCATTGTTGGAATTTCTAAGTTTAACCCGTTAGAAATTATTCTTGTACTATCTGGTTTCTTTCTTCCTACTTGTTCAATTACTTAACAAGCTATTTACCATGTAAATACTCAAAATAAACACAAGTACAATATCAACATTTACAGATCATCAACTGAAAGAAAACAAGCACACAGGTGACAACGTTATTTTTGGACCAATGTCCTCGGAAAAACCCAATGCGGGAAAACCAGTGCAACTATTCAGAGTGTTTTATTATTATGCAGTTTTTAGAATACAACCAGGGTGCCAGAAATGGCTCACCCAACAGAGAATGCCCTCGACAGTAGTACCTCTCCTCGGAGATAGATATTCTGGCTGATAAATCATCGGATGAACAATCCCACAGTGACAACTGCAGCTTCCACTGCTCTGTGTCACTCTGATAGGGACTGCATCACCTTATCCGGCTCGCCAACTCCTAGTCTGTCCCACGAAATCCTCCCAACGCTGCCTCTTAGCCTTGCGTCAGCTCTGCTAGCCTCTGCGTCAACCTCTAGATCCTCTGCGTCTCACACGCTGGCCTCTCCTGGCTTTGCGCAGCTCCTCGACGCCTCTGCGTAGCCTCCAGCTGCCTTTGCATCAACCTCTCCGGGGTCTGCGCTATCTCTCTGGTACCAACTCTGCCTCTCTGCTATGTATTCACTACCCCTCACTGCTGATCACTGATTCTATCTCTCTTAGCAAACCCCACTTTAGATAATAGAATGACTGATCATTCTGGTGTGTTCTCCAACTGACCCTCAAGCCTCCTCTTATACTTTTCTTGTTGGTCCATCAACGATCGAGATTAAATCTCTAATCAACGGCTGAGATTAGGTTTGGCTTGATCCATGACTTTTGGGCCCTTCTAACCCAGTTTTATATTAATACCCATTAATATTTTATTTTTATTAAGTTTAGACTTAGGAACTCCATTGAAAATATTAATTATTTTAATATCTTCTAAGCTGGGTACAATATGTCCAAACCATTTTTGGGTCTTGGAGATCTCATGTGCTTTAGCCTCTCCACCAATTTTCATGGCTAGAGCACATCCGATGCTACACCAGATCAATACTCTCTCTTAGCAAGGACTGTGCTCTAGTAATACTCCTCTCTGAGTATCACCCTAATCATCCAACATCGATCCCCGTGTTGATGCTAGGCCTCCCCGCCCAACATTCACTGCACTGCTGCCCATGTCCCTGCCACTGCCACTGCTGCATCCGTACGACAACTCTCTCTGCATCCGTGCTGCTGCTGGTCCATACACTAGCACTGCATCCCCTTCTCACGCTGCGTTGTGCTACCACATACTGCTACTACACTGCAACCCAGTTATTGAGAAGTAAGTAGTTGATCCACCCAACATCTGACAGCCCTGTCAGGCTAGAAACACTCCCGATGTTGAAGCTCCCTTTTGCCGCTAACAACTACTCCCTCTACTGACCTCTACGCTGCTGCAATAACTCCCTGCATCTTGCACTGTTGCACACCTCTCTGTGCCATCCTGCACTGGTGCAACACTCCCGTCCCTCTCGCACTATTGCAACCTACTAGCCTTGTGCTGTCCCGGGACTCCTGCACTATAGCACTCTCTGCTGCTCCATCCGCATCCGTCTCTGCCGACAATCGTCAGTCCTGCTACTCCTCTTCGGGGCTGTCGTAGCAAGGTATAATCCAAGAGGTTGGGTACCTCAAGGATCTTGCCCCTCATCGCCTGTAGTCCTTTTGACTACAACTCGATGTCTCCCCACTTCTTCTCAAGTGGGACATGAGCACTCATGGCACAATTGTCATCTTCCTCGACTTCTTTCTCCGCACTCGCTGGCGCTGCCTTGGTTTCAGAAGCCTCTCCCTTGCTCTTCTTCTTAGGACACTGGTTCACAAAATGACCCAACTCCCCACAATGGAAGCACTTTGACCTTGGAGAGGTCCTTCTTCTTCCTCTTTTCCTGCTTTCCCTCAGATGCTAGAGCTGCATCCTCTTCTTCCTCCTTGATTTTGACCCCTTTGCTGCTACTCCCCGCCTTGGTTAGCCATCTGATCTCTTCTTGACGAAGCGATGCCCATCGTTCTTCCCAATCTGGAAGCGTCAACCTGCCTAGTATGCTTTGGAAAAACACTTTGCAATCCTCGGAAACTGCATTCAGTGCGGTCCTTACCAACATCTCCTCATCTGGCGTGGCCCCTATGGAAGTCAGCTGGTCCTAGTCTCCTTCAATCGACCGAGGAAGACATCTATCTGCTCTCGCTTCTGCAGCTAGTCTGATTGCAACTGATATTCAAGCAACATTTTCCTCTGCACGGAAGTATGCTGGTACAATTTCTTCAAGGCCTCCCACATCTCATTTGCTGTATCCTTTTCGGCAATATGCAACACCACATGATCATTGACGCCATCAAGGGTGATGCACTTCGCCTTGGCCATTGCTTCCTCGTACTTCTCATTTTAAGCTAGGTCAACTGGGATCGCTATAATTTTCAAGGCGAAGTCCTTGATGCGATATCTATCTAGAATGGACAAGATCCTGGCCTTCCAGACCACGAATTGGATGCTCCGTCTAGTCTATCCTGATCTCTCAGCCCATTCACCGCCATCTCGTTGCTCTTCTTTCGACTCCTTCGAGTCTTTCAACTTCCCGTCTGGAAGTTCTTGCTTCCACTCCCTCTGAGTCTCGATTTCCCTTTTGGAAATCCTTCTGCCAATGTCGGGTTGCCCCACTCCGATCATCTGTGCAACTGCACCACTGATTTAGATTCCTTGGCTAGAAATCCGCCTCGGCAACAACTCCCTCCTCCTTGGTGTTGCCCTGTTAGGCATTGTTCTGACCACAGTACCCCACCAGCTTCGCTCCACAAATTACCCACAGCCTCCTATGCCCCAACAATTGAAGGACTGAGCCTCTAGGCTCTGCGCAATCCCGACCCCGACAAAATTTGCTCCTCCTGGCCACAGCGTCGATCCTTCCTCACTGAGAAAGATGACCGGGCACTACGTAGGCCAGGTCTGCTCCTCTCTGCCTCTGCGCTGATCCTTCTCCTCACTCAAACTGATGACGCAGGCCCTCTGCGTCACCCCTTCCTTGCTGCTTTCTGCTAGGAACTACTTTTGTCACTCGGGAAAACGGTTTCTGCTGCTACTGCTCTACTAGCTGATGCCTTCAGTTATCCTGTGATCTGCAACCATGTTGGAATTTCTAAATTTAGCCCATTAGAAATTCTTCCTGTACTATCTAGTTTATTTCTTTCTACTTGTTCAATTACTTAACAAGTTATTTACCATGTAAATACTGAAAATAAACACAAGTACAATATCAACATCTATAGATCATCAACTGAAAGAAAATGAGCATACAAGTGACACCATTATTTTTGGACCAATGTCCCCAAAAAAAACCTAATGTGGGAAAACCGGTGCAGCTATTCAGAGGGTTTTATTTTTATACAGTTTTTGGAATACAACCAGGGTGCCAGAAATGGCTCACCCAACAGGGAATGCCCTCGGTAGTAGTACCTCTCCTCGGAGATAGATATTCTGGCTGATAAATCACCAGATGAACAATCCCACATCGACAACTGCAAATTCAACTGCTCTGCGTCACTCTGATAGGGATTGCATCACCCTATCCGGCTCACCAGCTCCCAATCTGTCCCACGAAATCCTCCTAGCGCTGCCTCTTGGCCCTGCGTTAGCTCTGCTAGCCTCTGCGTTAGCTTCTGGAGCTTTTGCGTCAGCCCTTAGACCCTCTGCATCTCACACACTGGCCTCTCCTGGCTCTGCGCAACTCCTCATTGCCTCTATGTAGCCTCCAGCTGCCTTTGCGTCAACCTCTTCGGGCCTTGCGCTGTCTCTTTGATACCAACTCTGCCTCTCTGCTATGTATTCACTGCCCCTCGCTGCTGATCACTGATTCTATCTCTCTTAGCAAACCCTGCTCTAGAGAACAGAATGACTGATCACTCTAGTGTGTTCTCCAACTGACCCTCAAGCCTCCTCTTATACTTTTTTCGTTGGTCCATCAACGGCGAAGATTAAATCTCTAATCAATGGCTAAGAGTAGATTTGGCTTGATCCATGACTTTTGGACCCTTTTAACCCAGTTTTATATTAATACCCATTAATATTTTATTTTTCCTACGTTTAGAGTCTAGACTTAGGAACTCCATTAAAAATATTAATTATTTTAATATCTTTCAAATTGGGTACAATCTGTCCAAACCATTTCTGGGTCTCGAAGATCTCATGTGCTTTAGCCTCTCCACCAATTTTCATGGCTAGAGCACATCCGATACTACCCCAAATCAACATGCACTCACCGGACTGATAAATCTTTCTCTCGACCTTACTATCTCTACCCCTCTTTCACTGCTTCGATCTTACTAAATCACCTCCGGCAACACACAACTACTACTTTGAAGATCGATTTCCCAGCGAAATCGAATTCTTTGGTGTCTCAAGTGTGTTTTCCAACGCCCATCGAATTTCTTTTTATAATCTCTCGTTGAGACATAAACGATGAAGATTAAAACATAATTGATGGCTAAGATTGACTAAAACTTGATCTATGTTTTTTTCTAGAAGATTCTCACCATGACTTAATTAATACCCTAAAATTAATCAGTTTTCCTAAGTTTAGACTTAGGCACCATTAAAAAAAGATTAATTATTTTATTCAAGTCGTCTCTAGGTAGAAATTCCAGAAACGATTTTTGGGTTTTGGAGAATACATGAATTCTAGCCTCTCCACCAAATTTTGTGGTTGGAACACAACTGATGTTATAAAAACTAACACGCAGTCTACTACACTCTCAACCCGGAACAACTACAAATAAAACCGTCTTCCCTATTGCTGACTGGGAAATTGTCTCTCCGGCACTCTGGAAATGTCTTCCGGCCTCTAGCACTGATAACCAGCTTCACCCCAGCAAAATCGAACTGCCCTTTGAAGCTTCTGCACTGCCTTTGTGCAACTTCCTGGAGAAATTTTGACCTCTCTACAATGTACTCACCGGATCTAGAAAAATCTTCATCCGTCCTCATTGTCCTTGCCCCTTTCTGTCTCCACTTCCCTTTTGAAGCTCGAACTCTTCTGGCTACTGTGTATGGAAAATCGAACTCTCCAAGGAAATCAATCTCTAGTGTGTGTGTTCTCCATCTACCCATCGACTTCTTATAATCTTCTGTTGGGACTCCAACGGCCAAGATTAAATCTTAATCGATGGCTAAGATCATATCAGAGTCGATCCGTGTAAGTTTCTAGATGATTCACATCTTATCTCAATTAATACTGATTAATTAACCACTTTTTCTAAGTTTAGACTTGGGAAACATTTAAAAATAGGCTAATAATCTAATAGAGACATGTCTAGGTGGAATTTCCAGAAATGATTTCTGGGTTATGGAGAACTCCTGTGTTTTAGCCTTTCCACAGTTTCGAGACTAGAACACCTCTGATGCTACAAAAACTAACAAAGAAATGCGGGATGTTGAGAGGTGCTCGACTGGTGCAAATGATGGAGAATCATGGCATAATATCATGTACTGAACAATGTAGGGCTGCTGGCTGGCTGGCTGTCCAATAAAGGGGAAATTTTTCTCCTATGGTTGGTTACGTTTGTCATTAGTTAGTCTGCTTACCTCGAGTGATGTATGTCTGAGGCCCCAATTTGTGGGCCAGATGGGAAGGTTCTGACGGGATTTCTTATAAATGAACTGCTAATGCAAAATAAGGAGATTCTTTTGATATATTGTAAATTATAAGGATCATTCTTTGCTTGTTAATTTTGAATTCTCTAGAATCTCAAGTAGAATGATTACAGCAACCTCTTTTCTCTTTTATCCTTTTATGTGAATCAGAGAGTTAGGACTGAAATTTCAACTTGATCTTACAGCTTTTGGCTGATCATTATCCAAGGGGGAATAGAGAATTACGTGGCTCCTATTTTAAGGCTCATGGACCAAAGGATACTGTTACTTGGTTTTCATGTCATGGAGTGCAGCTTAAGGTAACTTTCAGTGCTTCTACTATGCAGTGTATAGAACAGGCTCTTTGAATTGTTTGTTTTCTTTACTGGCTTTTACCATGTGCATCCTTAAGCAAATCCACATTTGCAATGTGTGCATCCAGACTGAGGAGGATGGGAGAATGTTTCCTGTAAGTGACAGTTCTTCTACAATTGTTGACTGCCTTCTGAGTGAGGCCCATAAGAATGGAGGTATAATGCATTTTAGTTCACTCTATGAATCTCTATGCAATATTTCAAAACTAATGTAGGAAATTGCATTTTTGATTGCATGAAATTGCATATTCAGTTCTGCAGAAAACATAAACAATATTGAAAATAGGGGGAATATATTGTTGCTTTGTCAGTGGTGGGAAACACATTTTTGTTTATATTTTTATAAATTATTGGAGATGTGAGAGGGAAGGGACAGGCTCAAACAAGCACGTCTGTTAGGTTGGATTTTTGAAGTGCGTTTTATGAAAGAAAATTAGGGATCCAACTAAACAAAAGATTCTGTTGCTAATGCTAAACATTCTGATGCTGAACAGGGGAAAAAGTGCTCTTTTTTGTCTTCTTGATCTTTCACTTTTTTTCTTGACTTGTGTAGGACAGTTGGTTTATCATAACTTTTGTCATGTACTGTCCAGTTCGTTCAAAAAGATGACAGAACAATAGTTGTCTGGTTCCTAGAATAGTTGGATGTGATTTGTCATTATTACCACACGAATTGTGATAACATACAATTATTGTCAATAAGATCACACATACCAATCTGAAAGATAACGTTTTTTGTTTTGATCACTGATGTAAGTATTTAACAATTTGATTGAGAAAATGAGTGTAACATGAACAAAATGAGTCTAATTTCAGTTCAACCAATGAAAACATAAATAGTCTGCTGATTATTGTGTTTTAATACTGGTTCCTGTTAAATAGAGGTAACTTGCCAGGGTAAGAGAATGATAGCTGACATGGGATCAACTTTTGGGTTGTTTCTTCCTTATATTCATGATGCAGATTGTATCTTCATTTCTAGTGTAGACAAAGTAACCTCAAGACACATCAAAGACAACCAATTACCTGCAGATGTATTTCGTCCACCAGGATCGATAGCATAGCTCCTTGTGGAAACCTCTTACATTTCTTACCAAAGATGTGACAAAATTCATTTAACTATGATGATATTATATGGTTAGTGATGATAATTTGTTTGGTGAAAAGTGGAATATCTGTACCCATAAGTCGTATTCTACAGGATATTTGTAAATCTCATATATCACTCCACCTGCCACCTCAGGTAAATCTTCGCTTGCCTCCATCTAAGCCTTTTCCTACCAAATTTTTGTCCTCTTATATGTATCTAATGGAATATACAATGTATGGAGAGTGGTTATTGTGACAGTTCTTTTGCATGTTTCCTTCTTATGCAAGCGTGTTTGTTGATTTCATCATGTTGACACATTTGGTATTAAAATCTTCATGCAAAGCATGTTGGGTGTCTTTCATCTTGTCTCCCCCTCCGATGTAACTATTTCCATAGAAACCCCCTTAGCAATGTAGTTTCCAATTCGTATAAGCTCTCTTGCTTGTATCATCCAAATACAGACTTGTTTTTCAACTTCTTCAGGCATATGATGATCTCACCTCACATCAATTCTCCATAGTTCTTTCAGTTGCCTTGGCCATGCAATATCGATTCCTATGCAGGTTGTGAATGTGAATATAGATGACACATGCACTTACATATGGTAACTATGCTTTCAGACACATGGTGCTATGTTACCTTTGTTTAGCTTGTTACTTTGGTTGCTGTACTATGATTCCGTGTATGGGTTTCTTTGTTAGACATAGTGTTGATCTTTCCTATGCGGGTTGTGAATGTGGTTGGCATTTGTGTGATCTAATAATATATCATAATACTCTAAATTTTTACCTTTTGTGTTAGAAGATGCCATGGTGGATCATAATTTACTTCTAGATAATGTCATGTCCCTTCTCACAAACATTAGTCACAGGGTGCAGCTACAAAATTTTGGCACATTTTTGACTTCGGAAGAGGACCCCACACTTCGACTTAGGAACTTTGGGGCAAATTTGACTTTATTTAGCAGCTAGTGGGATGTGGGGGCCACCCACATGGGGGAATTCGAACTTGGCCATTCGATATGCTTGGAGGGAAATCGAATGGGTGGATGGAGGAGCCCACATGAGGCTAAGGAGGCCCAAGGGAATATAAGGAGGTATCGGCTCTCATTTTGGATCATCTTCTACATTTGCAAACAAACACTCACTTGTACGCTTTGCTGTTTAGCAAATCTTTGGCGGACCATCTGTGCCGGCCCTAGGGAGGCTGTTCCACAGGAGTTTCAGTGAGTCAGGGGCAGCAACACACTTCAGTTATCAGCGCAGAGAGGGAAGTGCGTATTTCTGGGCAGCCAGAAAACACGCAGAGGGAGTTGAAGACCAGCAGGGGATTCATTGCTTGTTGGGGGGATCTAGGAATTGAGGAAGCAACATAGTGCAGGCATTTTCGCAGGAGTTTGCAGCTAGCTGAACCAACATACCAGCAATTCGCATTTTTGAGCAAAGGGACAACGCAGAAGCCACCCAACAGAAATTCGTGGTGACTTAGGGAGCAACTGATCTTGGCCAAGTGCCATCTGAGTAGTTAGGAGTTGGATAGTAGGGGTAAATAAAAATATTTTCGAGGAGTTTGCAGAGGGATTTGCAGGTAGTTTCCAGCAGGTTGAATTTGGCAGCCATAGCTAGGGAGAGGCTCCAAGGGGGTCAAAAAATAGAAGTCAAAACTAGCCAAATTCCCTTCTGGGTTTTGTCCAAGAAGTCCGAGGTTAAAAGCACACAAAGTTTTGGGCAGTTTTAGTGCACTTTCCATCTAGTCGAAGTTCAACAGTGCAGTTGTTTTCTAGGGCAGCGCAATGCAGATTGGTGCTGCAGCTGGGCAGCCTTCAGCTCAGCCATTTTCCCACCTGGGGTTGGTCTTACTTGTCCATTGGGACAAGCCCAGGTGCACCATTCCAATATATATTGTATTTAGCTTGCAAAATTCTAATAATATGGCTCAACAATTCCTTATTTGCAGCATTTCCATGGGTGTTTAATGTGTATTTCGTTTTTATATTCTGCTGCACAGTTTCATTTGCTTTATATCACTTGTATACCTATTTAGGAACATTACAGTGGTATCAGAGCCTAGTTCTTGGCTCAACTGTGGGGATTGTCTCCTATGAGAGAAGGGGACCAACAAAACATTACCTACCGTAGACAGAGTTACAGGAACAGATAAAGGGAGTTGGAGATTACTCCAGACACGGAGGACAGGGGGAACGCAGTAGCCGAAGAGGAGGAAATGACAGAGCCCAAGAGCAGGGAGTAGATGGCTTTCAATAGCCTCCTGAGGGCCTTGAGTGACTTGCCCAAGGGGCAGAAAGACATGCTGAAGGAGATGAAGTCACAAAGCAGAGAGAGGACCATGCCTAGAGGGTTTTTATGTGGGGAAATTTCTGGGGCCTCTCAGCCATTCGATCACCCCTCACCAACAGTGTAGCGCCCTTCAGTCAGTGTGCTGACCTGGGCTACACTACCTTCCTTCGTGCCAGTGACACAAATTGAGCCTGTAAGGGAGGAAGACCCTCCTCAGATGGGGGATTACTTCAGAGTGGTAGTCTATGGATGAAGACTTCAAAGAAGCCCTCTTATTCAGAGATTACTGCAAGCTCAAGCAGAGAGTGAAGAACAAGGGGTACGAAGGACAAGGGACCTAGAACTATGACTTGCAGAGAACCATAGGGAGGATGTATTTCCCTACTTTTGATGGCATTACCAAGTGCATGGCCAAGGCTTGGGTTGAAAAGATGGACACATACTTTCAACTCAATCGGATGACAGAGCAGGAAGCCATTAAGTGGCCACGTTGCACATGGAGGGGGAAGCCCATGATTGGTGGTTTCATGGCTTGACCACCCTAGGGCATGCCGAAATAGTTTCTTATGAGGACTTCACCCGGAGGGTGGTGGAGCGATTTTGATCAGAGGGATCTGGAGGCTTATTTCAGAGAGTTGACCCAACTACGCCAAACAGGCAACCAAGAGCAGTACTTCTCAGATTTTCTGCGGGTGCCAGTGATGGTCTCGGATCTATCTGAGGCAAGGAGGGTGTATACCGTCATTGAGGGCTTGCTTGAGCCCCTACATGGACTGGTGAAGTCACATAGACCCTCCACGCTGCAGGAAGCAGTCTTGTGTGTCAGAGATCTACAGGGGGCCATCCCCAAGACTAGAGCAACATTTCTTGCACGGACCCCTTTCCCATAGAAGGGGCATGAGACTAGACCCCCACTGCAGAGGACCACACAGGGGAGGGGGCAATTAGATGAGGAGACATGGAAGGACCTCTGGAGGGGTAAGCTGTGCTTCACATGCAGAGAGCCCTGGGCACCTGGCCATTGGTGCACTGCAGGTAGAGCACACTACATTGAGGTCTTTTCTGATAGTGATTAGGAGGATGAGGTGGAGCAGGATTGCGGTGGGACAGATAGAGAGTCCGACAGACAGAGGGACACCACCACCACCTCCATAGGGAGGGGCATCTCTTGCCCCAATAGGAGGAGTTCTCCTTGTTTATGCGAGATTCCTAAATTTTTGACACTGAGGATCAGAGGCACTGTACAGAGACAGAGGGTGTTAGTGTTGGTGGATAGTGGGACTACCCACAATTTCATAGATGCCTAGTTGGTCTAGAGGAGGAGCCTCACCACAGCAGAGTTCGAGGGGTTCTCAGTGCTAGTGCCTGGTGACCGTATCATCCAGTGCACTAGATATGTGCCCTCCTTAATAGTAGTTATGGGGAACTACTCGATGATGGACTACTTTGTGGTTGATGTGCCAGACACCAACATGGTGATGGGTGTCCAGTGGATGTATTCCCTTGGGCGAGTCACGACGGATTGGAGGAAACTAGAGATGGAGTTCATTGGGCCAGATGGCAAACTGGTAGTCTTGAGAGGCATGCAGTCTTACCCACCTCAGACAGTTTCGACCCACAGGATGGAGGCAGACTTATGACATGGGGACATTGCATGGGCAGTTGAGCTGAGAATCTCAAAGGTTGGGGAACAGGCGCAACCACCACCAATAGACATACAGGTTTTGCTGGACAGGTATGCAGTAGTGTTTGGGGACATTCCACCATGGCAACCACCAGATAAAGGATTTAAACACACCTTTGAGTTGGAGCTGAGTGTACAAGCAGTGATCACTACTCCTTACAGGCATCCCAAAGCCTATAAGGATGAGATAGAGAAGGCGATCCAAGAGCTGTTCGCATTGGGCCATATCAGGCCAAGTTCCAACCCTATCGCTTCTTCAGTGGTGCTGGTGAAGAAGAAGGATGGAAACCTTTGGATGTGCATTGACTACCGGGCCCTCAACAGGAAGACTCTAAAGAATCGGTACCCTATTCCCCGCATTGAAGAGTTGATGGATGAGCTTAGAGAAGCCAAGTACTTGTCTAAGGTTGATCTGCGTTCGGGGTACCACCAGATCAGGGTAAGGGATCGAGATATCCCTAAGACAACTTTTTGGTGCCACTATGGGCACTTTGAGTTTCCGGTCATGCCACTTGCACTGACCAACGCTGTAGCCACATTCCAGTGATGCATGAACCATGTCTTTCGGGGATATTTGAGGAGGTTCGTGCTAGTGTTCTTCGATGACATTCTGATCTACAGCTGGACATGGGAGGAGCACCTCCAACACTTAGAGGAGGTATTGCACATTTTGGAGGAGCAGCAGTTTTATGCCAAGCTTTCCAAGTGCAAGTTTGGGTTGACAATGATGCTCTACCTAGGGCATATGATTGGAGAAGATGGGTGGAAAGTCCATGAGGAGAAGATTCGGGTCATCCGGGATTGGCCAGTACCCCGAGACGTGACTACGCTGAGGGGCTTCTTGGTCATTTGCACCTACTACAGGAAGTTTGTCAAAGGGTTCTCGTAACTGGCAGCGCCTTTGACCGACTTGACCAAGAAGGGGGCCTTCACATGCACTGATGGAGCACAAGTTGCCTTTGATCGCCTCAAGGAGGCAATGAGTAGTTGCCCTGTTTTGGCACTTCCGGACTTTTGCCAGCCATTCACAGTGGAGTGTGATGCATCTGGGGTAGAAGTTGGAGCAGTGTTGTCATAGGAGGGGCATCCCATAGCTTTCGAGAGTTGAAAGCTCCTACTGCATGAGTTGTCATATTCCGCATATGACAAGGAGATGCTGTCCATTATGCATGCATTGGCCAAGTTTCGCCAGTACTTGGTGGGCAACCAGTTCCGAGTGAAGACTGATCACAACAGTCTTCGACATTTCATGGGGTAGCAGGGCCTCAATGACATGCAACAAAGATGGGCCAGCAAGGTGCATGCCTATGATTTCGACATAGAGTATGTGCGGGGGAATCACAATGTGGTGGCCGATGCTCTATCTCGAAGACCAGCTGGGTTATCTCTCATGAGCATTTGCCATGATTGGAAGGCTCAGTTGTTGGTGGAGTACTCCAATGACAAGAGGGCATGCGAGGTATTGGAGGGGACACATGCAGATGAGCATTATCGTGTGATGGATGAGGTCATCTATTACAAGGGGTGCATTTACTTAGTGCCCAACTCACAGTTGAGGGAGAGGGTACTCCAGGCAGCTCATGATTCACTATTGTTCGGGCACCAGGGGTTTCGAAAGACTTATATGATTGTTTGGGAGAGATTCACGTGGAAGGGCCTCAAGGAGGACGTGCTGCAGCACGTATGGGAGTGTGAGGCCTATCAACAGAACAAGGGGGAGCTGACCCACCCTGCAGGATTGCTACAACCACTTCCCATCCTGGAGGGGAAATGGGAAAGTATTTCGATGTATTTCATCACTGGGCTCCCCACAGTACAGGGGAAGGATTGACCAAATTTGCCCACTTCTTTGCCATCCCCACTAGGTACATGGCTGCATAGGTTGCCGAGCCGTTCTTCTGGGAGATTTTCAGATTGCATGGGCTCCCCAAGAACATAGTGAGCGACAGAGACAACAGATTCATGGGTGGCTTTTGGTAGGAACTCTTCAGGTTGGTTGGGACGAGCTCACTCCTAGCACCAGTTATCACCCTTAGACAGATGGCCAGACAGAGGGAGTTAATTAATGGTTGGAGGGGTACCTGAGGAACTATGTGACAGGTCAGCAGAGGACGTGGATTCAGTGTTTGCATCTGGGCAAGTACTGCTACAACACCACGCACCACATGTCCATTGGTATGACTCCTTTCTGTTCCCTTTATGGATATGATGCACTGACTTTTGCTGATATTGTTTTTGGAGACAGCCGGGCCCCAAAGGCCAAAGACTGGGTCCAAGAGAGCCAAGATATCCTCAAGTCTCTCAAGGATAATTTGGTGACAGCCCAAAATCAATAAAAACTTTACACAGACCGGCATGGGACAAAGAGACACTTTGAGGAGGGGGACTTGGTATACCTCCGGCTACAGCCTTACAGGTAGTCTACGCTAAAACAAAAGGGGGCTGAGAAGTTACAACCACGCTTCTATGGGCCTTACCTGGTGACTAGACGAGTTGAGGAGGCAGCTTATGAGCTGGAGCTGCCTTAAGGGAGTAGGATCCACAATGTTTTTCATGTCTCATGCCTTAAGAAGGTGTTGGGACAACAGGTGACGACAACAACTGATCTACCCCCACTGGATGATGAGGGCCACTTGGTGTTGGAACCAGAGGCCATTTTGGAGAGCAGGGAAAGGAGACTGAGGAGCAGGACCATCAGGGAGTTCTTGGTGCGCTGGAAGAACTTGTCGGATGAGGATGCCACCTGGGAAGGTGAGCACATATTGGAGCACCCATCTTTGAGGTTGCTTGAGGGCAAGCAACATTTGGGAGGGGAGGACTGTCATGTCCCTTCTCACAAACATTAGTCATAGGGTGCAACTATACAATTTTGGCACATTTTTGACTTAGGAAGAGGACCCCACACTTCGACTTAGGAACTCTGGGGCAAATTCGACTTTATTTAGCAGCTAGTGGGATGTGGGGGCCACCCACATGGGGGAATTTGAACTTGGCCATTCGATATGCTTGGAGGGAAATCGAATGGGTGGATGTAGGGGCCCACACGAGGCTAAGGAGGCCCAAGGGAATATAAGGAGGGATCAACTCTCATTTTGGATCATCTTCTACATTTGCAAACAAACACACTTGTTCGCTTTGCTATTTAGCAAGTCTAACAGCTGTTTAGCCACGAATCTTCCACGCGGGAGATTCAACCTCTACTTTGGGTGACCATCTGTGCTCACCCTAGGGAGGTTGTTCCATAGGAGTTTCAGGGACTCAGGGCCAGCAACACACTTCAGTCATCAGCGCAGAGAGGGAAGTGCGTATTTTTGGGCAGCTAGAAAACACGCAGAGGGAGTTGAAGACCAACAGGGGATTCATTGCTTGTTGGGGGGGGATCCAAGAACTGAGGAAGCAACATAGTGCAGGCATTTTCGCTGGAGTTTGTAGCTAACTGAACCAACATACCAACAATTCGCATTTCTGAGCATAAGGACAGTGTAGAGGTCACCCAGCAGAAATTCGTGGTGACTTGGGGAGTAGCTGATTTGGCCAAGTGTCATCCAGGTATTTAGGAGTTGAATAGCAGGGGTAAATCTAGCATTTTGGAGGAGTTTGCAGAGGGATTTGCAAGCAGTTTCCAGCAGGTCGAATTTGGCAGCCATCGTTGGGAGAGGCTCCAAGGGGGTCGAAAAACATAAATCAAAACCAGCCAAATTCCCTTCTGGGTTTTTTTGGTTTTTGTCCAAGGAGTCTGGGGTTAAAAGCACACAAATTTTTGGGTGGTTTTAGTGCACTTTCCAGCCAGTCGAATTTGGCAGCCATCGTTGGGAGAGGCTCCAAGGAGGTCAAAAAACAGAAATCAAAACCAGCCAAACTCCCTTATGGGTTTTTCTGGGTTTTGTCCAAGGAGTCCGGGGTTAAAAGCACACAAATTTTTGGGTGGTTTTAGTGCAGTAGTTTTCTGGGCAGCGCAGTTCAGATTGCTGCAGCAGCTGGGCAACCTTCAGCTCAACCATTTTCCCACTTGGGGTGCACCATTCCAATATATATTGTATTTAGCTTGCAAAATTCTAATAATATGGTTTAGCAGTTCCTTATTTGCATCATTTCCATGGGTGTTTAATGTGTATTTCGTTTTTATCTGTGTTGCACGGGTACCCGCACCCGGGGGTCGGGTTCGCGTACCCGTCCCGGGTTCCCGCACCCAAGTACCGGATTCGGGTACGGGTTCTTCCCAGACGCACCCAGAAGAACCGGGTTCTTCTATGAAGAACCGGGTTCTTCAAAAAAAAATTTCGGGTTCTTTTCCTTTGACGGGTTCTTGGGTTCTTGGGTTCTTCGGGTACTTGGGTTCTTGGGTTCTTCGGGTTCTTCAGGACGGGTTCTTCGGGTTCTTCACGTGGGTTCTTCAGGGTTCTTCACATGGGTTCTTCGGGTTCTTCATTAAAAAACTATATTAAAATTAAAATTTTAAAAATATCATTTACAAAAAATTTTATTGAAATTTAAAAATTAAAAATAATTTTAAATTTATAACAAAAGTAAAAAATAAAAGTTAAAACCCTAAATCTTTAAAGTTTAGAGTTTATGACTTAGTTTTACATAGTCATTTGAACTTTACGCAAGTGCCCAGCAGAGAAGTTAGAACAGAGCAGAGTCTTGGCACCGGCAGAGCACCGTGAGTCCGTGAGCACCGTGAGTGATTTACCTTGCAGACTGATACCGGCAGAGCACCGTGAGTGATTACTGATTTAACTTGCAGACTGATACCGGCAGAGCACCGTGACATACCTGAAGGCTGATACGAGTGATTTACACGCAGGCTGCAGGTATTTAGTAATTTACACGCTGTTTTAACTTTTAAAATTTACTGTTTTAATTTTACTGTAAGTCTGTGCAAATAATGCCGTCAAATAATTAGAGAGCGTGCAACCAGCTACCATCCAATGATACTCTAACTTCTGTTTCGTGCCCAAGGTTCTAACTTCTGCCTCCAATGATGTTGTAGATGTTTAAATTTCCATTTTAACTCAGCTGTTTCTTTGAACAACGGATACTCTTGAATTTGTTATTGTTGGCCCTTGGGACTTCTGCGTATTTTAAGTTACTACTTTTCTGTATATTTATGTACTTCACTGTTGATAATTTTAATTTGAGGGTAATACGTATCATTAGAAGTATGAAAGTGTATCATAGGATGTTTCGGATTTCCTTACACTCAGGTGCCAATACCTGTCAAAAGGTGGGATGCGTTGCTGCATCGTATGACAAATGCGGAATGCCATATGTGGCCCTATTTAATTTCTGTGACAATGCCACTATTTCATGGGGTGAGAGTCATTAACTTCACCCAGCCTAGTCTCCAGGTACCATACTACCAGTGCAATCTGATTGAGTTTGAAACTCAGAAACTTCACCCAGATTAGTCTTCAGGTACCATACTATCAGTCTTTCTGGCCTCTATACAACAGAAAGATCCAACACCATCTTCTGTTGGATAGAGCCTCTATTTCCTTCAAAAGTGATCTGTTCTTAACTAAGATTTCTTCTGTATATTGGAAGGGAGCAATTTATTATTTATCCTTATCATAATGACTACGGCCTCCACTGCCCTTCCTTCCTTAGTCATTACTGCTTTATTTTTCTCGATGACTTATAGTTGCCATCTGAACTAGTTTCATCTCCATAATCACACATTGCATGGTATTATTATTATAACTTTGTGCTTCAATCATGCCTGATTTTGCACTGTACATTTGTCATATTTTCTTCTTCTTCCAAGATCTTCACATTATTACTCTTGTACTCAATTTGGGGTGGTATTTACTATTAACTCTGTTAAGCTGGAAAGGCTCATCATATTTGCTATGTCTACCCCTCATTCTGCCTTCTACCCAGATCCTATTTTCTAGGTATGTTGCATGATTGCATCACCCTTTTGCAACCTTGGGCATTTTCAAATGCAGTATGCATTCCTGGCATTCCAGAAACCGGTTATGCTTTAAACACTTGGTCCATCAATCCCAAAGAATAAGCCTTCAAAGTTCAAGTACTTGCCTCATAGTTATAGGTGGTCACAAATGTGATTCCACTTGTCACAAATGTTCAATTGCTGTCAGTGATCTTCTTCACTGAATATGTTGAAACCCTGTGGTATAAACCTTAAAAATATCATAAGGGTTTCCAATAATTCAATTTAACCAACTTCATCTTGATACCTTGTACAACCAATGCAATGTGTATTATTTTCTGCAGTTCATAAACAAGTTTTGCAGCTTGCTTATATCAGCGAAATATAAACACTCAGTCCAACGATGCCAGAAACTATTAATCAACGCATAAATGCAAGAAATGTCATAATTGTGTTCATGCTTAAATTTATCATATGATTTCAGAATTCGAAGCCTAAACATCATACTTTTTTTGGCTAGTGAAATGCCCTCTGTTTAGACAGGGGGGCTATGAAACTCCTGATTGCATACGATGGGACACCAGGCACAACAACCATATTAACATAATGAAGTCTCCCATTAATATATAATATATATTAATATTATTAAGTTTTAAGTTTTAAGTTTTAAGTTTTAACATCTAATGTTCTATTAATAATAATAAGTTAATAACTTTTACTTTGAATTTTGTTAAACAGATTCAAATTGTCTTCCAAAATTTGCAAAATAAAAAATGTCTTCAGCAAGTCCACAATATCCACTGTGGAAATATGTGGATAGGCAAAAACCTCCAAAAGGTGCTGGGGGGACAGCAACAATAAAATGCACTTTATGTCAGCTTGAATGGAAAGGGAGCTATACCAGAGTTAAAGCTCATTTTATGCAGATAGCAAGGAAGGGTGTTGATGCTTGCACTGGAGACCCAAATGATCCCACTAGACTCCCTAGTGCACAAAAAGAGCAACAAAAGGCTGATGGTAAGGCAGGCAAAGAGATCTCTAGGCCATCTCACAATGTGACTGAAAATGATGATTCAAATGAAGAAGAATTACCATTTGATGATGAAGTTGAAACTGGTGATGAGCATGTGTCAGTGTCAACAAGAGCATCAAAAATCACTACCACTCAAGCACACAAGAAGCCTAAACTTGTGGCCTTTATGACATGTTTGATGTGAAAGGTAGGGAGGGTGTTGATCTTGCAATAGCAAGATTTTTTCTTGCATGTGGCATTCCCTTTAATGCAGCTCGTTCCCCATATTTTGAGCAAATGGTTCGTGCTATCAATGATGGACCTCAAGGGTATAAAGCTCCTGGTTATGAAAAGCTTCGAACTGTATTGGTGGACAAGGAGAAAGCCCGTCTTGAGAGGGCAATGGCACCCTTGAAGGCATCTTGGAGTGTAGATGGATGCTCCATTGTCATGGATGGATGGACTGATTGTAGGAATCGTCCATTAATAAACATCATTGTCTCTTCCATGTCTGGGCCTTATTTTCTCAGGGCGATTGATTGTTCTGGTCAAGAAAAGAACGCTATGTTCTTAAAAGACCAATTATGTGATGCCATAGCAGAGGTGGGGCCATCCAATGTTGTTCAAGTTATTACTGATGCAGCTCCAGTGTGCAAAGCAGCAGGAGCAATGGTTCAGAAGGAGTACAAGTAAGTGACAAGTTTCAACTTTCAAGTTTGATTTATCTTATATTTAAATTACTTAAATCATAAATGATAATTATAAATTACATTTTTAAATTTTTTAACTTTAGTCCTTGATTACATAAACATTTTGATTTATTAATATTTTAATTTTGTCCTTGATGTACTCAGGCATATTTTTTGGACACCATGTGCTGTGCATGCTATGAATAATGCATTGAAGGACATTGGCAAAATTGAATGGATTCAAGAATTAATTGAAAATGGCCGCAAAATTCAAATGTTTATATGCAACCATCATCAGTCACAAGCCATTTACCGCAAGTATGCAAAAATGGAGCTTCTTAAACCAGCAGATACCAGATTTGCAACTTACTACATTTTACTTAGGCGGCTTGTGGAGATGAAGGAGGCTTTATCTGCCACAGTCGTCAGTGACATGTGGGAACAGTGGAGGTTATCTACCTCAGATGTAGCTTTGGAGGTGAAGAGGTTGATTTTGAATGATCATTTTTGGGTTGATGCCAAATTTGTTGTGGAAATTATAGAACCAATTTGTGATATGATCCGCTATGCAGACACAGATGGTCCATGTTTAGGTGAGATTTATGAGAACATGGACTCCATGTGTGAGCGGATCCAAACCATCACAGATAGGAAGGATCCTACTTTATGGCCACAACTGAAAGAGTTTATACATGGGCGTTGGAATAAACTGAACACCCCTCTTCATATGGCAGCTTATGCAGTTAATCCAAAATGGTATGATCCCACAACAGGAAGGAGGCCTCCATCCCAAGATAGAGAGGTGTTCAAAGGATTCTTGAATGCTGTCAAGAAAATTTATGGTAATACAGAAGAAACCTCTGACATACGATCTCAGTTTGCCCAATTTTCACGTGGCCGAGGTGTCTTTGGTTCACATGCATCTTTAGCAGATAGACGCAAGAAGAAGGATCCAATTGATTGGTGGTGGCTTCATGGTGTTGATGCTCCTGAGTTGCAGCAATTTGCCATACGGTTACTTGGACAGGTAGCTAATTTGTAGTTCCTCATCTTACTCAAAATTTGAAAAATTCTCAATTAAATATAGGAAATTAATTTTAATTTTTAAATTTTGAAATTTTCATTTTAGTTTTAGTTTTAGTTTTTATTTTTAAAATTAAAAGTTTATAACTAATTTAATGGGCTCCCCGTAATATTTCAGGTAGCTAGTTCTTCATCTTGTGAGAGGAATTGGAGCACGTATGCCTTTATTCATTCAGTAAAGAGAAATAGGTTGGGTTCAAAGAAGGCAGAAAACTTAGTGTACATTCATAGCACACTTCGTCTCATATCTCGAAAAGACCCTGGGTACAAGGAGGGTCCTTTCAAGAGATGGGACCAACACATAGATGATGCATCATGTGTGGACGAGGAGATACAACCAGATGGCCTTATTGAGCTACCTCCAATTGCTATGGATGAGCAACAGCCGGAAGATGAGAGTGATTCCTACCTGGAGAACATGCTAGCTGAAGATCTAAGTGATGTTGATGACATGGATGTTGAAGACATGGCTTGAGGAAGCCATTGTTCCTTAGGCTTTAGCTATTAGCCTATTTAGTATTTTTATTTTAGCATTTTAAAATTTCCTAGTTCATGTTTGAAGATGTTTTAAACTTTTAAGGCAAATTTTGAATGTACTAATGTAGTATGACAATGGACATATATTAATATCATGATTCATGTTAATATGTAAAGTTTAAACAATGAACAGTTTTTTGGTGATAATTTTTGAAATGACAAATGTTGAATGTTCAATGATGTGCAATGTGCATGTTTAAATGATTAAAGTTTTCTTGTTTAAAGTTGAAAAAATATACAAATTCAAATTTCATATATATTATATTTATAAATTTATAAATTTAAAAAATTTAAAAATTATATTATATTAAAATAATAAAATTTAATATTATTATATTACCCGGACGAACCACGCCACCAGTTTCCAAAAAATGCCGTCCGTCCCGTCCCCGTCCCCGTCCCCGTCCCGCACCCACGTTTCTGGCAACGTAGGTTTTATATTCTGCTGCACAGTTTCATTTGCTTTATATCACTTGTATTCCTATTTAGGAACATTACAGATAATTGTTGCAACCTTTTGAGTTAGGTTGAAGCAGTAGAGGATTAAGTAGAATATAACATCATATCCGAACCATACTTAGCACTTCCCATATTTTCCTTTCACCTCTTTTCCATCCCCCATATTTCCCTGCTCATGATTAACTTATCCTAAGTCATTCATCAAGGTCTTAACAAAAGCAATGAAGACCCATGTGTAAGAGCCTTCAAAGTCAAAGAGCAAAACTGCTCAAGTTAGTAGTGTGTTGACTATTGAAGTGTACCCAAATATTTTTTAGGACTCCATGCCCAAGGATGTATCGGAAGCTTCGTGTACCATCAGAGATCATCATATCATCAAAGTTTTTCAACTCTACTTCTTCTCATCTTCTTCCTTTGTACCCAGATTCCACAAGCTCTGCGAGGATGATGTAAAGTGATGCTAATATGATGAGTTTGAGTCATGTAATAGGTCTAGGTAACTTGGGACCTTGTCATCAAGTGAGTTTACTCTGGGAGGTTTTTTTACTTGGTTAATTATATTATCTTTACGGGGCTTAATAATTAATTAAGTTTTTTCCTCCAAGCATAACTCCAAAGCTAGAGTATGGCTTGAAGGCGAGGCCTTTGGTGAGTCCTAGTGTCTAGAGTCATTGTATATTACCATACTAAATCACTCGCAAAATTTTGTGGAATTTGATTAGGTCTAGGGGTCATTTTTAAAAATCTTTTAAATTTCCCGCCAGGTGGAAATTGGAATAAATTTTGTATATGTAATGTAATAAGTGATGTCTAGAGAAGTTGTATGGAGTATGAGTTATAAAAGTTACACCTCTCACCCTCAACTTTCTACTATGACACACTTTGAGGAGCATGAGCAGTGATTTGGAGTTGTTGACAACAGGCTAGATTTAGTGGACCCTATGAGACACATTCAAGGTGATGAGTCACTGGGGACTATTCAACATGAGCAACATATGGTGGAGCATGAGTTAGTTGAGGAGGATGATATGCATAGTATGCAAGATGAGCCTTTTGTAGAGAGCCAGTTGGAGGTTCAGGTTGAGCCCATGATAGAGGAGGATGAACAACCATCTTTTGGACCAACCATTGATGAGGAGCAAACAGATGCACGGTTAGTCAGCAGGGTTGTAGTACATGCAAACACTTGTCATCAGGAGGTGTTGGAGTTTAGCAGGATAGTTTTACAGGAGGTTGGTAGATTGGAGGAGCATGGATTTTTCGATCAGATGAGGGAGGATCTTTAGGAGATGGTGGTGCATCCATCTTTGGGCCTGCCCACTGATGAGGTGCAGATAGATGCACAGGTAACTGGTAGAGCTGTAGTTTTTCAAGGAGCAGCCTTCTCCAGGAGTACATAGATAGGGCGTGCAACACAGTTTGGCCACTTGTACCCATTATAGGGAGAGAGGCAGGGTTTTCTCGATGGATATTGCTCATTGACCAGTCAGAGTTGCATGAGTTGGGCATGGTGCAACATAGGGGACTTGTTCCACATACAGGTGCCTACGCATTTGACGCTTCCCATAGAATGGATCGGCAAGAGATCATGAGGTGGTATGCTATTGATGGAGTGGCATTCTAGTCAAGAGCGTGGTACAATAGGGGCCCTTACAGATAAGGGAAACTACATGCCCTAATTGACAACATGGCACAGGGTGGCCGTCCATCATCGTTCCATCACAACATCAAGATAGTGGGGTTGACGTTGGTCTATTCCAATAGTTGGACTAGAGAGAGGTGATTAGTTGGTATTCTACTGGTGGAATAAGATATATGGCCAAAGATAGAGCACCGTTAGAGCCATGGGATTTAGGTGATGATTGGCCATGGTGGCATTGGGATCCAAGTAGATCTACTTGTTAAAATTGGAACTAGGGCCAACTCCACATGGGTCATCTTATTTATGACAACTAATATTTTTCTTGGATTCCTCTCTCCGAGAGGTGTAGGATTGATCTAAAGATCATCCGATTCTAACATGTACAAATGAAGTTATGAATTTATTTTGATTATGGTCAAATTGTCAAGGTTGGCCAGCAAACTTATGTAGGCTCAGAAGCCCAACAGTCACGTCTATTCATCCTCAATGTTGCATATAAATAGAAGGTGACTTAGCCTCATCTGGACACACTCATCTTCACACTTCTCTGTCTCTCTCTCCCATTGATTGGATATGGATTTCTGGGCCTTTCTCTCTCCACACATCCGAAATTTCAGGAGAGCAAAATTTCAGGAAGCCGAAATTTCAAGAGACAAAATTTCTGAACAGTTTGACTAAGTCCTGACCAAGATGTGTTGACCTCCTTTGACTGTGTTTTTGTGAGGGCTATCTCTGTTTAAGCAAGCCGCATTTCTGGGCACAGAAATCGAGGCTAAACATTCACTGTTGACCAGTGTTGACTGCAGATAGGGCTGACCGCAAGTGGGCTATTTTGCGGACAGATTCATCTTGCTGTTTGGAGGCCGAAGTTGATTGAAGTTGACCAATTTGTTGAGGGTCAAATCTGCCTTGTTGACCAACGTTGACTTTTCTGGTTAGGGCTCTTTTGCTGCTGTTATAAATTATCAGATTTATAAATTATACTATCTCTCTCTGCTGAACTGTTGAAGACTAAAAGAAGATATGATCAAGGGTTTCCCCAAATTGGGGTTTGTCCTTGGTTGGTGCCACATCTTGTGTCCTCTTGTCTTGGCTTGTCTTCTACTGTTTATGTTTATGTTCTATTTGCATTTTACTATCATGTTGATGTGATTACTAATTTGAATATTGATATTGGGCTAATAAAGAAATTGAAGTAAAATTGCTCTAAAGCATAGAACATACCATTGTTGCCTAAAATTAACACTACTGGTAGCAGGTTGAGTTAGAGATGGGCTTGGGATCTAATTATTGAGGGATCCAATCATGTTTGGATTGTTTGGAGGCATGACGTGGACCAGTGGTTCATATGGGATCTTGGTATCGGTCTGTAGATGCCTCTGTAGTGGATAGGTATCATTTTTATTTTCCTCTATAGTACAACTAGGGTGGATTTCCAGGGCATGGGAGGGCCAGGTCAGGGAGCATGAATATGTCGTCAGGGGTCTCGGGGGAGTTTTGAGGAGTCTATGGGATTCAATGGCATTTTCCTTGCATATTCCATCATTTGCAAAGCCTGCCTTTCGTTCCATTGCATCCCGACAACTTTCAAAAAACAACTTTATTACTGGGATTGACTTAATTAATTACCTTGGGGTGGCATCCAGTAGGATTATTTGATGGAATGCCTTAGTGTAATAGCTTGCTGGAACTGAAACAAGAAGATCTACAGGATGGGATGCTGAGAAATGACTTCCAGTGGCTGCAGAAAGTATGGTGGGCAATTTAACATTTTCTGAGATTAAAAATGACTTTAATTAGTCATTTAATTAGAAAGGGAAAAATATTTAATTGGCAGAAAAGGGCCAAAGTGACCTAAAATAAATTAAAACAAAAATTCACTTAAGATAAAGCTAAGGGAGAAGCTTCTAGAATAATAATAAAATAATAAAATAAGATGCTTCTAGACGCTTGGAGATCTATCTATGGAGTCTTTTAAAGGAGGAGGAGAAGATCATTTGGGACATCTTGGATTGGAGCATTTGTCTTTTGTGTGGATTGGAGAATTCAATTCTCTACCATAATAGCCCTAGGATGGAAACCCTCGAATGATTCAGTGGGAGTGGGCAAGTACCTAACTCTCCCCTTGGTGAGTTCATCCAAAATTCATAGTTGAGCCTAGCAGTTGCATTTTAGTTTAGTTTTGGAGGGCCATTGCAACGTTGGAGCAAATCCTTGACGCCTATTTCTCATCTCAGGTATAGGGGTTGTATCAACACGTAAACCCCAGTTTATTTAATGTAACAAAGTTGAAGATTTTTTTATTCATCATGTTATTGGATTGCAGTGCTTTATCTGTTATGTTTTACATGGCAATCTTCTGTTAAATCAATGAAATTTTTATGTAGCAATTTTGTTGAGTTAAATTAGCCAATTTTTTTAGTTTGGGACATTACATACTAATGCTATGTAACTAATGATAATGTTAAATTTTTGAAGTAAAAGGTTGAAATTGAAATTTCATCCTTTTGCTTAAATTTTTAACATTACCATGAATTGACTCAGGATGTTTGAGAGTGGTTCCAACCTCATCAAACATCATATCGATAAAATAGAATTTCATATCCCATTCAAAATTTATCAAACTTAACAGTTTTCAGGATTTCAGGATTCGGGGGATTGCAATGTTTCCATTGGATTCTATAAGGGTCTGGAACTAGCATTTAATCAAGAGAACCATTCCTAGAAGCACCCCTTTTGAGGTTTAATAACCCTTGAAAAGAAAAAAAACTGAAAAGAAAAATACATAACAAATATCAAAACCTAAACTAATTTGCAATACTTAACTTTGTCATTCGACTTACCAAGCTTACCTCTACTTAGCTTAGCAAGCAACACTATCTAACTTATCAGTTAACTGTTGCCTCACCTCCCATGCGACTCTCCTTCAATGTTCATTGTGTGAAAATTTCTGAATCTAATAAACCAGAAATCTTACTGCGGTAAACTGATTTACATTACCTACTTGTTTTCTTCGTTTAATAAGATATTTTCGGAAAATATTCAGAAAATATTCAGAAAATATAAATGTAAATACACTATAGCCTACACCACTATACATATTAAGAATTGAAAAATAAATGAGACATCATTCAAAGGACACACTTATTTTTGGACTAAACGTCCCCAGAAAAACCCAATGCGGAAAAACGATGCATCAACTTTAAGGGTTTTCTATTATTAAGCAGAAGTTCTGAATACAAACGCTGGTTACCCTCCCAGCAAACTAGTGACAAAGAAATACAATAGCGAAGAACCTGAGTGAGTTTTACCTCACTTTATCTGACAGAATCTCGCTGAGCCCACAACAGAACTGGCTGGCCTCGACTACAACTTCGCTGCCTCTTCGCAGTAATTGCGTGGCCCTGCGTGGAGCTCTTTGAGGCTTTGCGTCAACCCTTCTACCCACTGTGTCAGCTTTCTCGGCTGTTCCAATTGTTCTGGAAGCTCCCCGACTTTTTGCTTGGAAGGCAGTTCTTCCTCTGCACTGGCCCTCCTGGCTCTGCGTCAAGGCTGCGTGGGCACAGGCTGGCTCATCGTCAACTCTCCCGGCTAATGCGTTGCTTCCATTATTTCTCTCCGCCTCTCTGTTTGTATTCCCGAACTATCACTGCCCCTTAGCTGCAAGATCTCCCCAATCGATTTCCCTCGTGAGAACTTCTCACCTCAAAAAATTGATTTCCTCAACCTCTTTGTGTGTGTTCTCCAATTGACCCCAAGCCTCCATTTATACTTTTCCTGTTGAGAAATCAACGGCTGAGATTAAGTCTCTAATTAACGACTAAGATTAAATTAGACTTGATCCTCATCTCTTAGTAGCTTCTCACCCATATTTTTATTAATACCCATTAATATTTTAATTTTCCTAAGTTTAGACTTAGGAACCCCATTAAAAATATTAATTATTTTAATAAAATACAATCCGGGTGGAATTTCATCAAACGATTTCTGGGTCTTGGAGATTTCATGTGAGCTAGCCCCTCCACAAAATTTCGGAGCTAGAACACATCCGATGCTACCCCAAAAAAGCACACATTGTCCATTTTTAATTTTCAGTTTTAGATTTAGAGTCTTGACTCTAGATATTGATGACCTTAGACTGATTCTTTGACTCGTCACTTTTCACTAGAGTTTAAGTTATATCAATATATTATTCTAGTTTTCAGATTTCAATATCTACCATAGTCTAGTTTACTTAGTACTAATCAGATTCTAGAATGATGAATGATGAATATAAATTTTAAATAAATTTAGAATCTAGAATGATGAAAGATGAATTTATTTTTTAAATCAATGTAGATTCTAGAATGGTGAAAATGGATCGATGTATTGCATTATTGAATCTTGTGGTGCATGGATGAATAATGAGTATGGATCATTGTATTTCATTATTTAATTCAATTATGTATGATTTGTGAAAATTCCTTGAAATGCAACAAATGGAATTTATTCTTCTAACTGATTAATTATGAAGTTTATTTTGTTATGACAAAATAAGAAATAAATCACATTGCAATTTCTTCACCATAAAAATAAAATGCACTGCAAAAACAAAATTGGAACTGAGAAAAATAGAGTCCACACACAATAAAAATGACAATTATTTTTGGACAAAAGTCCTTGAAAAACCCAATGTGGGGAAAGCAATGCAGCAGATGAAAGTTTTATTATTATTATTCAACAACAAAATTGAGTACAATGTATGGATGCCAAATTGGCAATCTTTGTTGAAATATGTAACTAAGTTCGGTCTTCATAATGACATATATAACGTATTTGATTAAATGAGAAAAATAAATTTATTATTGTTATTCTTGAGGCATGGGTTTCATGTTCAAGGGAAATTTATTTTATAGGTGAAGCACCCATTAAGTGCTTCTAGGGTTTGTCTATGAGTCAACAAGTCATAAGATTCATTGTCATGTATGGAAGACCCTTTTGGGCATGTTAGATATTGTAAAGAAAATTTATTTGAGTCAAATCTAGCGTCAAAAGACCCTCCAAGTCCTTGTCATAGTGGAAAGACAAGTCAACCTTCGAAGGAGATCAAGTCTTCTCTCTAAGTGACAAGTCAACCTATTAGTAGCGCTATTTGACCACTTCAAGTAGCATATATATAAGATAGACCTTGAACTCATTTTGAAGGACAACAATAGAGCACAAGAAGTTTGATAAGGGTACAAGAAGACAAGGAATAATTAGTGAGAAAGACGAGAGACAAAAGAGAGGAAGATCAGAGGTTTACAATGCTGTTTTGGGTGAAAAATCTCTCACACATGCGACTGTAATTAGGGTTTTCTGAAGTAAGTAATTGCAGACTTCAAGAAGAGACGAAATCACCATCCAAACAATCATAAGAGTAAGCCAAATTCATAAGGAGAGAGATCTAAAGCAAGTGAAGAAGGGAAACCCTCTAAATTTGCCCTTAACTCCTCTCACGTGCGAAATTGCAGTCACTACAGGAAGACGAGAATTGCATGTCAAAAGTACAGTTCAAGATTGCAGGTCCAAAGTCTAGGTCAAAGAAGTAAGTACTGCTACTACAAGAAAAGATTGACTTGGTTTGAATTTGAAAAAAAAAAGAATTTTAAGTTGGTCTTGGAGGGGTCTTGGTCAAGGGTCATAGGTCTCGGAATTCATCAATTGAAGTTCTATAAGTAGGGAAGAATTCTTATGGGTTTTCCTCTCAAAGTGGAGAGCCCTAGCTGATCACCTATATCTTGTGTCCTCTTGTCTCATTATTCTTCATTGTTTTGGTGGTTGTTTGATGATAAGAACACTAAATATAATTAAGTAAAGCAAGAAGCTAATCAAGATAAGAAAAATACATCACAAGCAGTTATCAAAGTAAGAGAAATTATTTAATTTGCTACCCCTAGCTTTTTCAACATGGCATTGAGCTAAGGTGATAAGACAAGGAAAGGTAGCTTGAAGAAGGATCATCAAAAGAGATCAAAGAGGACATCCAAGTATCAAGAAAGGATACAAAAGGGCCGAAGCACAAGAAGATCGTCTAGGAAACATCAAGAGCATCAATCATCATGAAGGACTAACCCTTTCGTCATCTTAAATGAAGCATCTAAGGAGACCTCAAAACCCTAGCTCACTCAAAGAAGGGTTCTACAATTGAAGCATTCTTCGGAAGCTCACAATCCTCATCACAAGGAAAAGAAGAGGCATCGTCTGGTGGCCTGCCAATGCCACCTCCTCTGACAAACTCCTGCCAGAGTATGCTGATCACACTGTGATCACATGTACAACCGTCATACCAAGACAACCAAAGGAGTTTGTCCATAAGCTGGTTGGCCACTGGTGCTGACCGAGACTCCCCTGGTGAATGTGCACGCTCAATTGCTAGGTCAACTGTACCAACCAGGTTGTAGTCAACCGACATACCTGGGAAATGGTAGGTAGTCCCACCCAGATTCCAATGCTAGTCTGGGTTCTCGGTATCCCTGTTGAAGTTTCTAAGTTTACTTAGTTAGAAACTCTCCATGCACTTTATCTGATTTATTCCTACCTACTTGTTATTTTTCTTAACAATTTTTTTACAATGTAATTACTGAAAATAAACACTAATGCATGCTCAACATATTACAGATCATCAACTAAAAGAAACAAAAACAAACACACCATATGACAACATTATTTTTGGACTAATGTCCCCAGAAAAACCCAATGTGGGAAAACCAGTGCAACTATCTGAGGGTTTTCTTATTAAGCAATATCAGAGTACAATCTGGGTGCTGAAACTGGCCTACCCAATAGAGAGTTTCCTTGGCAGTAATACCTCTCAGTTTCTGACAAATCTTCTAGTTGAAACCTCGGATAATCCTTCCGGCAGCTACTCAGCACAAATCTGCCCCAGAAACCCCAACATTAGCCTCTCTTTGGACTGCTTCAGCCCCTCTGCCTCATGCTGGCCCTGCGTCACCCTGGATGGGTCTGCGTCAGCCCTGGGATGCCCTGCGTCAGCCCTCTGGCCCTTTGCGTCAGCAATGCAGGGCTCTCTGAGGCTCTGTGCAGCTCTCTCGACACTATCTCTGTCTCTCTGTTTTCAAATGCCCCTCATCTGCATCTCCCGATCACTAATTCTATCTCTCTTAGTAAACCCCGCTCTGGAGAATAGAATGATTGATCACTTTGGTGTGTTCTCCAAATGACCCTCAAGCCTCCTCTTATACTTTTCCTGTTGTTAACGGTCGAGATTAAGTCCCTAATCAACGACTAAGATTAGATCTGGCTTGATCCATGTCTTTTGGACCATTCTAACACAGTTTCATATTAATACACATTAATATTTTATTTTCCCTAAGTTTAGACTTAGGGACTCCTTTAAAAATATTAATTATTTTAATATCTCCTGAACTGTTTAGAATCTGCCCAAACCCTTTTTGGGTATTGGAGACCTCATGTGCCCCAACCTCTCCACCAAATTTCGTGGCTAGAGCACATCTGATGCTACCGTAAATCAACACTCCCTCTTAGCAAGGACTGTGCTCTAGCAATACTCCTCACTGAGTATTACTCTGATCATCTGGCATCGGTACCTGTGCTGATGCTAGGCCTACTGCCCACCATCCTCTGCATTGTTGTATCCTGTACTACTGCCCATGGTTCTGCCACTACCATTGCTGCATCTTCACGACAGCTCCCTCTGCATCTGTGCTACTGCTGGTCCTTTCTCCCCGCACTGCATCCGCACTCCACCTCCTCTCATCATGTTGTATCGTGTTGCCCACTGCTGCACTGCAACTCAGTTACTGAGAAGTAAGTAACTGATCTCTCAACCTGACCTCCCTGTTGGGCTAGAGACCTTCCTGATGCTGAAGCTCCCTTTGTCGCTGACAAGTGCTCCCTCTCTGACCTCTGCGTTGCTGCAACAACTCCCTGCATCTCGCACCGTTGCACACCTCCCTGTGCCATCCTGCACTGGTGCAACACTCTCGTGCCTCTCGCACTGCTGCAACCTGCTAGCCTTGCGTTGTCCTGGGACTCCTGCACTGTAGCTCTCTCTACCGCTCCATCTGCATCTGTCTCTACCCGACTCAGCTAGTCCTGCTACACCTCTTCAGGGCTCCCGTAGCAAGGTCTAATCCAAGAGGTTGGGTACCTCGAGGATCCTGCCCCTCATTGCCTATAGTCCGCCTGACTACAACTCGATGTCTCGCCACTTCTTCTCAAGTGGCGCGTGTGCACTCATGGCATAGTCATCGTCTTTCAAAACTTCCTTCTCTGTCCATGCTGGCGCTGCCTTAGTCTCTGAAGACTCTCCCTTACTCTTCTTCCTTGGACACTGGGTTGCATAATGACCCAACGCCCCACAGTGGAAGTACTTGATCGTGGAGAGATCTTTCTTCTTCTTCTTTTCCTGCTTTCCCTCATATGCTGGGGCCACATTTTCCTCCTCCTGCTTGACTTTGATCCCCTTGCTGCTGCTACCCGTCTTCGACTGTCGTCTGATCTCTTCCTGGCGAAGAGTTGGCCACATCTCATCCCAAGGTGGGAGAGTCCCGCTGCCCAGTATACTCTGGACAAATACCTCCTAGTCTTCTGAGACAGCTTTCAGGGCCGTCCTCACCATCAACTCCTGATCCGGTGTCGCCTCTATAGCAGTCAACTGATCTCGGATCTCATTCAGTCCTCCGAGAAAAGTGTCAATCGGTTCTCCCTTCTTCATCTGATACGACCTCAACTGATTCTCAAGCAACATTCTTCTCTGCACAAAAGTATGCTGGTACAACTTCTTGAGAGACTCCACATCTCAAATGCTCTTTCCTTCTCGACTATGTGTGGTACTACATGATCCTTGACCTTGTCAAGGATAATGCTCTTGGCCCTTGCCATCGCCTCCTCGTACTTGTCATTATCATTGGGGTCAACTGGGATAACTATTACCTTCAAGGCGAAGTTCTTGACACAATTCCTGTTAAGTACGAATAAGATTCTAGCCTTCTAGATTGCGAAGTTTGACGCTCCGTCTAGTCTATCTTGGCCTCTTACTCCGTGTAGTGCTATGATGCTCCTCTACTTCCCTCCTGGAAGTTCTTTGTTTGACTCCTCTGAGTCTCTACTTCCTGTCTGGAAGTTCTCTTCTGGACTCCCTCTAAGTCCTGATTTCCCTCCTAGAAATCCTTCTGCCGCTGTCAAGATGCTCCCTACTCTGATCGTCTTGCGCAACCACACCACTAATTCGTGTTCATCGGCTAGAAACCCTCGGTAGCAACTCCTCTGGCCTTGCTCTGTCAGGTACTGTTCTGACTACAGTACCTCACTAGCTCCACTCTGCAATATTCCCACAACCTTCTAAACCCCAACAACCTAAAGGTGAGAGATCCTAGGCTCTACGCAATCCCGACACCAGCAACTTGGCGTCCTCAGCCAACTGCGTCAGCCTTCCCAGCTACTGTGTGGGTCTGTGTGAGGCTCCCTTTGCCTTCTTAGCTTCCGCGCTGCCTCTTCTCGACTCAGCCTTGATGATGCAAGCACTGCATCACCCTTCCTTTGTTGTTGCGCTGCTAGAAACAACTTTTGTCACCTCGGGACAACTGCTTTTTGCTGCTATTGCTGTGCTCGGCTTATGTCCTTAGTCCTCCTGTGATCTGCAATCACGCTCTGATACCATATTGAAGTTTCTAAGTTTACTTAGTTAGAAACCATCCATGCACTTTATCTGATTTATTCCTACCTACTTGTTATTTTTCTTAACAAGTTATTTACAATTTAAATACTGAAAATAAACACTAATGCATGCTCAACATATTACAGATCAACAACTTAAAGAAATAGAAACAAACACACCACATGACACCATTATTTTTGGACTAATGTCCCTGGGAAAACCCAATGTGGGAAAACTGGTGTAGCTATCTGAGGGTTTTCTTATTAAGCAATATCAGAGTACAATCTGGGTGCCGCAATTGGCCTACCCAACAGAGAATTTCCTTGGCAGTAATACCTCTCAGTTTCTGACAAATCTTCTAGCTGAAACCCCGGATAATCCTTCCGGCAGCTACTTTACACAAATCTGCCCCAGAAACCCCAGCGGCAACCTGTCTCTGGACTGCGTCAACCCCTCTCTGCCTCACGCTGGCCTTGTGTCACCCCGTATGGGTATGCATCTGCGCTGGGATGCCCTGCGTCAGCCCTCTGGCTCTCTGTGTCAGCAACGTTGGCCTCTCTGAGGCTCTGGGCAGCTCTACCGGCACTATCTCTGCCTCTCTGTCTCTCTGTACTCAAATGCCCCTTAGCTGCATCTCCCGATCGCTAATTCTATCTCTCTTAGAAAACCTCGCTCTAGAGAATAGAATGACTTATCACTCTGGTGTATTTTCCAAGTGACCCTCAAGCCTCCTCTTATACTTTTCCTGTTGACATATCAACGGCTGAGATTAAGTCCCTAATCAACGGCTAAGATTAGATTTGGCTTGATCCATGTCTTTTGGACCATTCTAAAATAGTTTCATATTAATACACATTAATATTTTATTTTCCCTAAGTTTAGACTTAGGGACTCCATTAAAAATATTAATTATTTTAAGATCTCCTGAACTGTTTAGAATCTGCCCAAATCCTTTCTGGGTATTGGAGATCTCATGTGCCCCAACCTCTCCACCAAATTTCGTGGCTAGAGCACATTCGATGCTACCCCAAATCAACAATCCCCAATGCCTGAACGCTCCTGCTGAGCTTCCCACCAGTGCACTACCATCTACATAGCCCACTCCATCGGGTACCAACTCAAAATCTCTCGCCATCCAACTCGAAGAGAGGGATTGAATGTATGAACTTTCGTACACAGGACAAGCCCTCCATCCTGCGAGTGCTGCACCCTGCGCAACTCATGTCACTTCATCTCACCATCCTGGTCAACGCCCAAAATCTATTGAGGTGACTCCTTCTCTCCCTCTCTGTTGTAGGGCGACGACCACCCTCCAAAATTTTGGCTCGCATGCAAATTTTGGAGCCTACCTTGGATCCTGCGATCGATCGTTCCTTGGTCACTTGTTGGTAAGCTGATGATCTCAAGCTTCCCCTCCTTGATCTTAAGAGTTGTTCATGTTCTCATCTTTATCCAACACGTGTCATATTTGGGCATAGGGATTGTTGTTTGTCATGCTAAGGGAATGCTGTTTTGCTTCAAGGGAGATCTTGTACGTATGAGTTGTTTTCATTACATAGACATGTTTCACACTCACTTCACGCACTTTTGTCATGAAGGTTGTTTCATCAAGCATAGTATGTTTTATACATTTTGGATGGTCTACATTGTATCACTAAGTGTTCTCATGTGATCATAGTCGAGTCCTATCACTGTTTACATATGTTTCACTGATCTCACACTCAACTCATGTCCCTAACAACCTAGCCTCATCCAGCTTCTCAGAACTGTGCATTTTGCTTCTGCAACGCTCAAGCTTTCTCCCTTGCCTTGCTGGAACTCTACAGTGCGCAGAGACCCCAACCTCCCTTGGCATCTAAAACTGCGTAGTGGTTTTCTCCAGTGTCTTTCCCCCAATCAGAACCCGCTGTCTCTAGAAATTGCGCAGTATTGTCCTTCAACTGCTCAGTCTGCGTTGCAACCTAAAACTGCGTAGATGTGTCCTCCTGGAACCCATCCTGCGGTAGTGCCTTGCATCCAAAAACTGCGCAGTGTTGCCTCTCAGATGCCTGGGTTGCACTGCACTCAAAAACTGCGTGGCGCTGTCTTCTCAGGACCCCATCCCGCAGCAGTGTCCTGTGCCTCAAAACTACGCAGTGTTGTCCAAGTTTCCCTATTTGTCTTGCATTCAGAAACTGCGCAGATGGTCCTCCTAGGGCTTCATCCCAACAATAGTCACTGCCCGCTGAAACTGCGTTGATCTATCTCTCAGTGACTATAGGAAAAGGTGACATGTTGAGATCACTCCCAAGGAGTTGAGGAGAAGGATCAAGAGACCAAGTGATGGAAAAAGATCAAGACTGCATGCAAACTCCATCGGATGCATGATCATCTCAAGGGTAAGTATGGTAAGTAAAGAACAACTTTCGAAGTACACCTCTTAGTTGAGTTTGTAGGACCGCTTTTTATTGTCATATCATCCTGTCTTCAATAACATGCATGGGTGCAAACACAAAAAAGTCATTTCATGTGTTTCCTCTACATGTCTTGCTTCCTTTTTGCTTGTTTGACCAACTGTCATTTTCAGCATGTTGATTGCTATGTCATGGTTGCAACCTTGTTATGGTGATGTTGAAGGTTTGTCTGTGTGTATGAGTTGTATTCGCTATGTAAACATCTATCGCACTCACACACGCAGTCGTAAACAATGTCGTGCAAGTGTCGTCACAGTCGTTCGATGATCTATCTCAAGTGTCGCACTTGTTGCTCTTAACCCTTAGACAGTCACACTGAGACATGTTGTATTTTTGGTTTGAGGTGTCTTTTTGTCAAGTTATGTTGAGTGTGTGTTCGCAAGGTCATGTATACACAAGTTGACCTGCTCACACACTTTAGCAATTTTTCCAAAAATCTGTTGACTGGACCACCCTCCATTAGTCGGACCTTCATCGAGCTGCATTGCGCAATCTCAACCCTCGGTGACCAAGCACTATTGCCCAGAACTGGACAGAGCTTGAGGCTGCCCTCCAAGCAGTCTGCACTATGCAATTCTGGAATCAACCCGGCTGACTGTCACCCAGAACAGCTCAAACGTTTCTCAAGAAGCCATCTCAGTCTGCGCTCCCCACAGGCCTATCCATCAATCCTCTCATTGGTCAATCGGAGAATTTGTCTTGAGCAGTGATCCGAGGCTGCACTCATGTCCAAAACTGCGCAGAAGTTGTCTAGCCTGCTTGCCCGCACTGCTTGAAGAAACTACGCAGACATGAGGGACAGGCACCTGCTTCCTGTCACTGCACTGTCCCGGGAAATTGCGCAGTTCTGTTAGGCAATCCCCCTGCTAGCCTGCTCTCCACTCCTCCTGAAAACCTCACAGCTTTCAATGACATTCCACCTGTTGCCCAACACTCCGCTCAGCCTGGAAACTGCACAATCATTTCTTGCTTGTTTGCCTCCTAGAACTGCACAGTTCTGACGAGCAAGCTCCTGCAACCCAATCGTGGCCTCCTCCGGGAAACTATGCAGTTTACACTGCCAGTGCTCCCGCAGCTCGATCTCGGCCTCCTCTGGAAAACTGCGCAGTTTTCATTGCCAGTGCTCCCTGTCGCCCGCACTGCCTTCCTGAAAAAATTGCGCAATTCTGCCTCCCAGCTAAGCCATCTCCCGTAGATGTCACCGTTGTTTCGAACCACTCAACCCAGCGTCCCAGTGGCCTCTGCGCAGTTTTTCCCCGACAGTGTCCCGAAGCCTCGAATCCCAGCTTGACATGTGCTTTGCGCTGTTTCAGAGGCTTGTCCTCTCTCCTGGTCACCTGCACCCGGAAACGAAAGACAAAGCTTCATGGTAGACTAGGGGATTTCTGGATTTGATGTCGTCTTGTCATGAGTGATTGCAAAAACAGGTACATGGATGAGACATAGCACGGCGACAAATGGGATGAATAAGGAGCGCATGCTAGAAGACTTGCTCACGATTGGATAGACATGCGAAGCATACCAAGTAGCAAGTGAAGGAGACACATGCACATGCATGAACCATCACGCGAACACCAAGACCATCAAAGATCCTGCACGCTTCATCATGCGGAGGTGAAGATATGATACACCGAGAGCACACTCATCACTCAGCAGCACAACAACTTGACATGAACAACTCAACCAACATGTGCATACTAGCAGTATCATGTCGAGTTGTGTCATGAGTCGTCTCAGCCACATCACTACTATGGGCCATACCTGTTGTAATAAATGTAATGTAATGTGGAAGTCCAAGAGACCCACGGATGAAGTCGAAGAGAAATGAGGGAAGTGGAACAGTCACAAAGGTTAGTTTCACCCTTGGCTATATATACCCCCTCATTTGTATAGCAAAGGACTTTTCACCATGGCTCCTCCCACATAGCCTTGAGAGTCTATAGTCTTTTCTTTGAGGAGCGAGTAGTGGCTCCAATGCCCCATTATTGGGTTAGTGATGTATGGTGACCTAGCTAAACAACTCAAGCAACAGAATCAAATTCGATAAGCCAATAATGCCAAACGAAGTGTGTTGCCTTCCTTTCATAACTTTCGTGGAGCCTTTCTTCACGCCTTTTCTTCCCTCTCATGCATTTCAAATCATTGGCTTAGGGAGTGCGTATTTCTTATGTGGGTGGTCCCCACATATCATTAACAAAACAAAATATAATAAAATTAACTTGCCTCTAACTCCTAAGTCTTCTATCAAAAATCCAATGGGCCCTTGTCTTCACCAAAATTGGCCCCCAAAATGTAGAAATAAATCTCGTTCTAAAATAATTTACGAAGGGACATTACAGGTGCCCTGGTGCCCATGGCTCTCGATAAGTAAAACATAGTTTCCTCCTTCGGAGGTCTCTCCTGCTCTCCTCATCCAATTGCGCACGCCCCTGGGTTGTTCACTGTGGTGGGGGTCTAGTGTCACTTCCCTTCTGTGGGTAGGGAGTCCATGATGGAAAGGGTGCTTTGGTCTTGGGGATTGCCCCTTGTAAATCTCTAGCACAAGGCATTGCCTCGTGCAAGGTCAAGGGCCTGCGTGACTTCACCAGTCCACGCAATGGCTCCAATAACCCCTCTATGAAAGTGTACACCCTAGTAGCCTAGAATAGGTCTGGCACCATAACTGAAACCCTCAAAAAATCTGATGTGTAGTGCTTCGGGTGGCCAGTCTGTTAAAGTTGTGTCAACTCCCTGAAGTGAGCCTCTAGGTCCCTCCTATCAAAGTGCTCCACTACTCTTTGTGTGAAAGTCCTCATAAGAGGTCATGCTGGCATGCCCCAATGTGGGCAAGCCATGAAACCACCACTTATGCACTTCCCCCTCCAAGTGCAGGGTAGCCATTTTGATGGCTTCCACCTCCGTCATCAGGTTAAGATGGAAATAATTATCCAACTTATCCACCCAAGCTTGAGCTGTGCACTTGGTAGAGCCATCATATGTGGGGAAATACATCCTCCCAATGGTACATTGTAGCTCTAAGTTCTGTGTACTCGATTCCCCATTGTACCTGCTCTTCTCATTTTATTTGAGCTGGAAATAGTCTCTGAATGATAGGGCTTCTTTGAAATCTTCCCCCATAGCTTGCCACTCCCTTAAGAAATCTCCCTTGGGCATCTGATCATCAAGTCCCTTAAGAAATCTCTCTTGGGCATCTGATCATCAAGTCCTCCATGCTCATTGGGTGCTGATGGTAAGAATGTAGGCAGTGTGGTTCTGGATGGCCCATTGAAAGATGGTGGGTGAGTGGTTGGTGAAGTGTAATGTTCCTAAACAGGAATGTAAGTGATATACAAAGCATGCAAACAATCCAGTAATCAGAAAAATGAAATATACATTAAGCACCCATGGGAACACTAGAAATAGAATTGCTGAGCCATTTTATTACTTCTTTAGGAGCAAATACAAGAGTAACATAGAATGGTGCACCTGGGCTTGTCTCAATGGACAAGCATGACAAAACCTAGGTGAGAAAATGTTGAACTGAAGGCTGCTACAACTGTTGCACCAAATTGAACTGCGCTGCCCCAAAAAATTGCTCTGTATGCTGACTTCTAAGGGTTGGAATCATTGTTTCCTGTGCTCAGAAAATTATGAGATTTCAGCTCTTTGCTCCTTTGCCTAAACCTAGAAAAACCCACGAAGGAATTGGCCAAATGTTGACCTCAGAATTTTGGCCCAAATTCTCGTTAGCTCCTCTAGCTGCTGATTGAGTTGGAACCCTTGTTTGACCCCTTAGATCTGCCCAAAAAATTCTATAAATTTAGGAGTGTGATACTTGCCCAAAACCTAGAAAAATCCATAAAGGGTTTCCCTTGGTTCCAACCTTCAAAAATTGACCCTTCACAACTTGGCCCTTCTCCAATTTAGAATTTTGTTGCTTTGACTGATCCTGTCAATCTATGCTCTCCCAACTCCAACAATCCTCCTCAAATGGCCCTCCAAGTGATCTCCTACTTCTCTTGGCTAGCTCCAGATCTACATTCCTTCCTCCAACTCCCACGTGAGCCTAGTGATATCTCTCTGTGTAGGTCCATGTAACTGTAAATCGGATTGCTGGGATGCTGGCTCCAAACTCACAAGAAAGGATGGCCCTTTGCTGCTTTCTCAATCCTCTAACTCTCATGACAAATGCTTGATCACTGATAGCTCCAAACTCCCCTTGCGTATTCTCCAGCTAGCCAGAAATACACACTCCCTGTTGTGGCTGAATGGTAGTGCTGTAACATACTCCTGAAACTCCTAAAATACTTACGGAACTGCCTCTCTAGGGCAGGCAGGGATGGTTCCCCGATGTAGAGGTTGAATCTCCCTCTTGAGAGATTCGTGGCTAAACAGTTGATTGACTCAGCTAAACAGCAGAGTGAACAGTCACGTAATTTTGATTGCAAGGTGTAAGAATGAATCCAAAATGAGAGCTGCTCCCTCCTTGTAACTCCTTGGGCCTCCCTAGCCTCATGTGGGCCTCTCCATCCACCTATTCGACTTTCCCTCCAAGCTATTCATATGGGCCAACTTGAACTCCCATGTGGGTGGCCCCCACATTCCACTAGCAACCAAATAAAGTCGAATTGCTTCCTAAGTCCCTAAGTTGAAAATGGTGGGTTCTCTTCCTTAGCCAAAATTGTGCAAAATTGTGTAGCAACACCCTGTTACAAATGTGTTTGAGAAGGGACATGACATTCCTCCCCTCCCAAATGTTGCTTTCCCTCAAGCAACTTCACAGCTGGGTACTCCAAAATGTGCTCACCCTCCCAGGTGGCATCCTCATCCGGCAAGCTCTTCCAATGCACCAAAAATTGCTTGTGCTCAAGCAATGCTTTGAGTAAGCAACCTCTCTAACTGTTTCTCCCCATTGTCACTGCAAAATGTGCCAGGGTCCTAGATGTCCCATTGGATCGTGCCTGACCTCTGCACTGTCCTGGTATGGAAGAATCCTTCAATACCAGGATCCTAGGCAATCCTGTGCAACAAGAAGCTCCCCTCGCTCCACTCACTATCCTGCCTGGTGAAAGTACCAGAAGTCCCCTTCTCCTTCAATGACTCGATAAAGCCCAGTGGAAGATCTGTATGATCTTCTCTTGTAGTAGTCGGCGCATCCCTAAAGGTTATTGAGCTGTGAAGCGCTGTGATGTCCCAGTTCCCTGCTAGTCCCAGAGTGGTGCCACCATGCTGACGCTGCGCTACTCTGACTATGTCATACTCACAATCGTGCGCAGTCAGTATCCTCCTCTCCTGGAACTCAATGGTGGAATACTTAAAGAGGCGAGACACATCCGGCTTGGGCATCTCCATGGCACCCAGGCCTACCCATCCAAATCTAACTCTGAACCCATGCAACAACAGAGAATGTCTACCTCCCTATATGATGAAACTTTCTATGAACCCCCATGTGTCATCCCAAGAGTGAACTATATCATACTTTGTCATGACTCCGCTCATCACGAGTGATCTATCGATCAATTGAATCCCTGCATCCCATAGCTAGACATGCTGCAGCATAGCCTTGTCAATCGATGGAATCCCTTTGGCCCTCGTCTCTAGTCCCTGCATGTGATCTCTATATAGGCTCCATATATCGTGGGCTAATCTGATGCATGCTAATCTGCCTTGTGCCTGCCATTGTGTTGTACCGATGATTGCTGGAAGCCACGTGTGCCAAAGAGATACCCCCTGAATGCAACCAAAAGATGGGTATCCAATACTCGTAATCGACTCAGGGTATCTGGATCCCTCCTGTCCCTGCCAACCATCTCCCCTGAGTCTGCCATCCGCCCTCTCGATAATGTGTCAATATAAGGTCTGGAGCCTAGACATATATTGGGAAGCTACCTTAGTCGTAACTGCTATCCTCTGCTCATGCTCGGTCCCGACATGCCTTGAGAAAAGAGTGACACGTTTCCCTCGGGACTAGATCCCTAGACGTAGGTTTGGTGATGAACGATATGCCACCCCTGCAGATGATCACCTCATTCCCCAACCTGTTGCTGTCAACTGACGCACCAACCCAACGACACTCCTGAAAAGTCTCCCCCCTAGTGCGTTGAGTCTCACCCAAATATCTTAGATGAGCTCCTTGTCCCCCGTGGCTCATGCCCAAAGTGCAGAAATTCGACAGCAAAATCAATTGTGCCTGTGAGGAATGTAGAAGAGGGTTAGGCGTGTGAGCCCTTGTGGATACTATCAAGTATCGCTCATCTGTGTCCCCGTCGATCCTGGATGAACTACGCCCAAAGGTATGCTCGGTGTTTCCGTCCAAGGGTCTCCTTGGAGGCATCACTCCATGACCTCATTATGCAACACTAATCAGCCCTGCATGCCACTCATCATCCTAGTACTGCTAGACATGCTACTGTACACCATGGCCTACCCTTTTACACCGCTGTTTACCCTCGGCTACGGTTATGCCATCTTGTACTGCCTTGGGTCCCACATGTGTCACTGTCCCTGTCACTCCCCGCATGCACTCAATGCGATGTGAGGCACTTCCACTCCATAGCGTAGTCCAACATACTATGACACACCACCCTGCATCTCCACGCTCCTTTGCAGGCCCCTGCTCCTCGCTCCATAGCCTCGCCCACCACTGGATGTTATGGCCTAACGTTGGGTCTGTATGCATCAGAGTGCATCCCTCTACATAACACTGGACGCTATGACATAACTCTGTGTAGTCCTGTGTACCACTGCCCACTGTTGTACCACCCTGTAACATATAGTATCCTGCATGGGCCAAAATATCGACCTCTCTCCTAGTACGCCCTCCGTGATGTGGGCTACATCCCCCCTATCTGCTCTGAAAGACCTGAGTGGGCCGACTCGCCACATGCTAACGGAAATGACGCTACTGCACCTATCCTCAATAGTCCCTACGTCCCATATGCCACCTCCTCCTACCAGCTCCTTCCAGAGTAAGGTAGTCACCTTGTAACTCCACGCACCGTCAATATGCCAAGACAACTCATGAAATTTGTTTGCTTTCCTGTCAAACTATCCTGTCACTAGTGCTGACTGGGGCTCTGATGGAGATCTGAAAATGTGGGTGTGCTCAAGTGTCAAATCCATCTGTAGCTACTACCATCACCTACTAGCTCTATAATGTGATGGAGAATCCCACCTGGACCCCAAAATAGTTCGACCTTCGAGTCCCTTTGGTAATCCATGGCCTCTGCTGACATGTGGCCATGGATGTATCCAACTGCCTAACCTGCTTCATCGAGTACCAGCTCAATACCTCTCGTCATCCAATCCCACAGGAGAGATGTTAAGACTAGGTATGTTCTATGCTAAAGCAATTTATTTCAATTCTAGTTAACACAATATCTTTTCTTGGTCAACAATCACATCAGCATTAAAGTAAACTGCAGATAGAACATAAATATAAATCGCAGAAGACAAGCCAAGACAAGAGGACACAAGATGTGGCGCTAGCCAGGGACAAACCCCACAATGTGGGGAAACCCTTGATCAATTCTTCTTTTATGTTCTTCATAGTTCAACAGAGAAAGTGAGAGAGATAGTACATTTACAATAGAAGTTCATACTTGACTTTTGATATTGCATGAGATCAGTTGAAGACATATTGCTTCAACTGATTCTCTAAGGTGACTCCTTCACCTATCTTAGTGCTGCATCTCGTCCATTTGCTGCACCTTACCATGTAGCAACATCATGCTGTCTCATTCATCATCGTGCTGCCCTTTACTAACATGCCCATGATGCTTCATCTTTCATCATCATGATCTGAGACTGTTCATCCTTTTTTGTTCATTGTGATAGGGTTGCTACAGATATGCTACCTATAGCTGTTCATTTCTGATACAGGTATGCCACCAATCTATCATTGTTGTTCATTACTATGATTATGGTGATATTGGGATTAAGACTGTGATCCTTGTCCTTGTCCCTTGTAGCGCGTCAAGTTAGCATCATAATTAAATCTGAGAGCTACTGAAACTTCCTCCATTGTTCTGTGATACATCACGTTGAGGTTGCTATAGGTATGTCATTGTGAAGACACCAGTAGATCACACGCTGACTTATCTACTTTATCCATCCAAGGGAATCATCTTTATCATAGGGATGTCAAGAGGAGGTTGATCTAGGTTCTGCTGCTCCTTATACCCATTCAAGAATGCAGCCAAACCCTAGATCTATCCCACATAAAAATGCGGATTCATTTTCTTTATGACTGCGGCTTGATGCCTGGACTGTGGCTCCAACAACCTTGGCTGCGGCTCCGTTACCTTGACTGCTACTTCATTCTCTTGACTGTGACTCCATTACCATGACTGTGGTCTTTGTTACCCTTCCCGCGACTTTATCACCATGACTATGGCTACGTGCATTGACTGCAACTTCATATATTGACCCAATACATAGATTACGCTGCGTTTGTATAGAGTCTAACTGTGTGTGTAAGGATCTCTGCCCTGTGTATAATTAGGGCATCACGTTGACAGTATAAATGTCACCATGAACAACGTATAACCAGCATATGAACATAACCATGAACAACGTATAACTGTGTCTCCATGATCTGTGCATAAGTGTTTCTATGAACTGTGTATTAGTGTCTCAATGACCAGTGTATTAGGCCTCTCCTTAGTAACGAATTAGAGCATCACTTTGACTGTGTATAGATGTCTTCATGATTGCGTTGGATTAGGGCATCATCTATAGCTAGGACATCATACTAGGCCAGCGTATTCTTTAGTGTTTCTCCTTTTCCAAAAACCCAAGACGTGGAGAGGAGATCACATGAAGAGTGTCAAAATGACTTCAAGTCCTCCTCTATTTATACTAAAATGTTGATGATGAGTAGACATGTCTATTGGGCCTCTGAGCCTACATAAGATGCTGGCCGACTTGACAATATGTCTTATAACACAAATAAATTCATAACTCCATGAATACTTGTCGGAATCGGATGATCTTTAGATCAATCCTACACCTCTCGATGAGAGGGGTCCAATAAAAATATCAGCTGCTATAAATAAGACGACTCACATGGAGTTTGGCCCTAGTTGCCAATTTTAACACTCCCTCTCAACTAGGGAGAACTCCATCCACTGATCCATATGTCCAGCTGTACTATCTCTGCCATTAGTGCCCTGCACTACTCTGTTCTACTCAGCTCTGCTCAGCGCTGCTTTGCTCAACTCTGCTTAGCTTTGCTCTGCTTAGCTCCTCTGCTGAACCATGAAGAAGAAGAATTGATCGAGAATGTCTCATACCATTTTCCACTGACCCGAAGTCAGTCTTAGAGTGTGTGCTACTGGTCCCAGACCAGTCCTCAACCGACCCGAAGTTAGTGTCATAGTATGTACCACTCTCACTGGTCCTAGACCAGTCATTTACTGACTCGAAGTTAGTCTCAGAGTATGTACCACTAGTTCCAGACCAGTCCTTTACTAACTCGAAGTCAGTGTCATAGTGGGTACAACTCCTACTACTAGTCCCAGATTAGTATCATTGATCCCAGATCAACGAAGGTCATCCTAGCATAGGGAGTACGGTAGATACAACGATGCGTCCATTGGTACTACTATGGTCCCTATCCTCATTTCCCTGCTCATTGATTAGATGAGAGGTGCTTTCCATGAGTCCCAGACTGCATGGGTAGGATGCCTCGACAGGAGAACTAATCATCGTGTCCACAGGAGAGCGAATCATCCTGTCCAATGGATGCCACGGAGAACTAATCACCATGGCCCACAGGAGAGTGAATCATCCTGTTCCACAATCGCCATGGAGAACACTTCATCCAAGCCTCACAGGAGAACTAATCATCCTGCTACACAATCGTCATGGAGAACACATCATCCAGACCTCACAGGAGAACTAATCATTCTGCTACACAATCGTCATGGAGAACACATCATCCAGACCTCATAGGAGAACTAATCATCCTGCTACATAGTCGTCATGGAGAACACATCATCTAGACCTCACAGGAGAACTGATTGTCTTGCTATATAGTCGCCACGGGGTGTCACAGGGAAAGTTTTGATTCTTTTACCTTGTACATGTACATCACTAGGCGATGGTGAGTCACCCTGTGGTCATATGTCGCTCCAAGAAGTACCCTGCGCACCCCTGCAGCTCCCAAAGCTCAGTACATCATACTTGACCCTTGTTAGAGGGTCTCTGAACGACACCAAGTCGTTCTCGGAAAGTCGGGAATTTGACCTTTCCTAGGGGAGGGTCTCTGAACGACACCAAGTCGTTCTCGGAAAGTCGGGAATTTGACCTTTCCTAGGGGCTTTGTGAAAATGTCAACAGCCTGTTCATCTGTATCGATATGTTGGAGCCTTATAGCTCCCCGCTGCACCATATCTCGAATATAGTGGTACTTGATATCGATATGCTTGGAGCGATTATGAAATATGGGATTCTCTGATAAATGAATCCCACTCTGGTCATCACACAAGATCATAGTGGTATCCAATGTAAATCCAAACAGCTCACTAAAGAGCTTTTGTAACCAGACTGCCTCATAGGTGGCCATGCTAGCAGCAATATACTCTGCCTTGGTGGTGCTCAAAGCCACTGACTTCTGCTTCCTGCTCATCCAGGATATCGAAGCAGATCCTAAGGAGAACCAGCACTGAGAAGTGCTCTAAGGATCCTCCACAATGCCTGCCTACTCAACATTCGAATAATCATGTGGTTTCATATTTCTGGCAGTGTATCTCAATCCATGAGAAATTGTGCCCTGAAGATATCTCAGAAAATTCTAGGCACCAATCCAGTGAAGCTCAACCAAATATGAGCTCGCCATGCTAACTGCAAAACATATGTTCGGACGGAGGTTCACCAAGAACATCAACGCGAATGAGTTTATGAAATTCAGAGGCATTTCCCAAATCTGGTCCGACATCACTACCATATAACTTCTGAAAGTTAAGATCCTCGAGGTAGTCATAGAATTGCAGTTTATCTTTCCACATTCTGAGTCCAACTCCCTCTATCTTCTACAAATGAGAGGGTCTGCACCTGTCAGACATAGGTGCCGGTATGAGAGGTCTATCATCCACAACCTTCGAGTAATGGTTTGGATCGGTTTCACTCCTAGTGAATCTCAGCTTCATCCGACAGCTATCATTCCTCTCATACTACGCCCGGGGTGTTTTGCTTCAAGCCATAGAGGGCTTTCTTCCAACTGCAACTCCTCGGGTTGTTCCAAGCCTGTGGATCTGCTTTTCATCGATGAGTGCCACCTCGTAACCTTGGACTTCCATTGCTAAAATGGACACCAGGTTCTTCTTACGAGTAGGTACATAAAAGAGATTCTGTAAATGAATTGAGTTAACCCCCATTCAATTGAGGGATAACATTCCCAACATCCTTTCCGGGATAGGTGGCATCAGCTCCAAGTATAATCCCACGATTGTTTCCATCTCTACCAAATTAGAGAGCGTACCCATCTATTCGATGGAGTGCCTTGAAGCACTACAATCAATAAGCTAGATTCCCAAAGAATTTGAAGGAGAGGGCCAATACAAGATAACGCTTCTTTATCTTATCAGAAACAACATTTGATTCTTCATACCTGGGGTTCCTTGCTTTCTCTGAAGAGTCGACCGTGTCCTTGATGACCTGCATTACTTATCATTCCTCTGATCATTGAAGATGTCCCTGGAATGATTATTATCTTCATCAAGAGATGTGTCTCTGCCATTCGGACACTCCTTCGCATAATGGCCGAACTTATTGCAACCAAGGCATCCGCCTTTCCTTCCACCCTTAGATCCGAACTTCCCAATGAAGTGATCTTTAGGTAGGCCATTAGAAACTTCTGCTGCGCCATTCTGATAATATTCTCTGCTTCAACTTCGCCCTTGCTGAATTAGAAGAGGGATGAGGAACCCATTGATCCTTTTGTCCTGTCCCAACTGTCTTTGGTGATTTCTCTTTCACTCTTGCTTGGGCATTGTCTTCATGGCAGCTCCGATACCATGTTAAGACTAGGTATGTTCTATGCGAGAGCAATTTATTTCAATTTTAGTTAACACAATATGTTTTCGTGATCAGCAATCACATCAACATTAAAGTAAATTGCAGATAGAACATAAATATAAATTGCAGAAGACAAGCCAAGACAAGAGGACACAAGATGTGGCGCTAGCCAGGGACAAACCCCACAATGTGGGGAAACCCTTGATCAATTCTTCTTTTATGTTCTTCATAGTTCAGGAGAGAAAGTGAGAGAGATAGCACATTTACAATAGAAGTCCATACTTGACTTTTGATATCGCATGAGATTAGTTGAAGTCATATTGCTTCAACTGATTCTCTAAGGTGACTCCTTCACCTATCTTAGTGCTGCATCTCGTCCATTTGCTGCACCTTACTGTGTAGCACCATCATGCTGCATCATGCTGTCTCATCCATCATCGTGTTGCCCAGTGTTACTTGGGAGCGGGAGCGAAAGTGGGGAGCGGAAGCAAAAAAGGGTGCGGGAGCGACATTTTCAAAAGCTCCCAGTTTGGGAGCGAATCCCAGAGCGTTTTATATATATATATATATCTTTTATTTTTTTATATTTTGATACATATATGTCAACAAAAACATGTAAAATTATGAATTAGATATAAAAAACATAAAAAAACATAGATTGAACCATATAACAACAATCATCTAGAAGTTATAATCTTCATAAACCATGTGCACAAGTTAGTAACATAGTAACATACAAAATACTGAGTCTCATGATTCATCAATATTAACGTTTCAAGCTTTCAAAATTCAATATATAACATTTATCATCATTGATCACCAAAGTTGTACTTGTAAGCTAAGTGTAACCATTACAACAAATAATACCTAACATGAAATGAAATGTTATAAAAATGAAATGAAACAACTTGCAACTTTCATGAAGCATCATATTCATAATTCATTACCAATGAGTTATAATTGCCAACTTCAAACTTAAATTGTCATATATTGTTTAAAAAAATATCATAATAAATATGAAAGAGTCAATAGCAATAAAAACTACTAGAAACTAGAAAAGACAAGTAAATCTATTATCTATTGCTTATGCTTGGGCCTCTTGCCACCACGAGAAATGTCTAGTTTTTTAGTCTTCTTGGAAAATTAGGATCTTTGTCATTAATATCACCCTCTAAGCGTTGATATCTAGAGGTATCTTTGTCATGGCCTCTATATCTGTATAGGGATCTTTGTCATTAATATCACCCTCTAAGCATTAACATAAGATAGAAAAAGCATAGCATGTCAAGTCAAGATTTTGTTTGAGTGATGCGTACATTTTTAGGAGGGTCATGATAGGGGAGTTCGACAACCAATGTCACTAACATCAAGGTACATAGAGGGATTGGTTCTCTTGATTAAATATGAGTTCCATACCCTAATACATGACAAAATTCAATGGAAACATTGCAATCCTAAAATCCACGAAAACTGATAAGTCTGTTGGATTTTGAATGAAATCTAAAATTCTACTTTCTCCATGTGAAATCCAATGAGGTCGGAACCACTCTCAAACATCATGAGTCATTTCATGGTAATGTTAAAAATTGAAGTAAAAGGATGAAAATGAAGATTAAGGAGAATGTCACTTTTACTTTAAGAATTTAACATTACCATGAATCGCATATCAATACTAGGGCCATAGGCTTGATCATTAAGTTGTCCCACTCAAAACTTATT
>APFE031610217.1:41084-98600 GCA_000404065.3 Pinus taeda | reverse complement strand
AGAAGATTCTCCTGTAGAGGATAAGTTTCCTGATGAATATTTGTTTGCAGTAACTACTAAGACTCCTTGGTATGCAGATATTGCTAACTATTTGGTTATAGGCAAACTACCTCCACATCTATTTCCTAGTGAAAGAAGAAAAATTATTCAGGAGAGTTCAAAATATTCATGGATTTCTAACGAATTGTTTAAAATAGGGCCAGATTTTGTGATCAGAAGATGTGTTAGGGAAGATGAAATACCTGACATCCTCAAGGCATGTCATGATGAACCATGCGGCAGACATTTTGCTGACAAAAGGACGGCCTATAAAATCATTTCTTTAGGATATCATTGGCCTTCCCTCTTCAAAGATACAAAAGAATATGTCAAAAGGTGTGATAGCTGCCAAAGAGTAGGGAAACCGACTCTTTCAAATGAAATGCCATTACAGCCACAGGTACTCATCGAACCCTTTGAAAAATGGGCATTAGATTTCATTGGACCTATTAATCCACCATCTAAACAAAAGAAGTATATATTGGTATGTACTGATTATGTCACTAAATGGGTAGAAGCCAAACCATTACTTTCTGCTATTGAAAATTCAGTTGTTAGTTTTCTTTATGAAGATATTTTTACTTGCTTTGATGTTCCAAGAGAAATTGTTATAGATCAGGGAAGTCAATTTACATCCAACATGGTGGAGAAGCTAATGGAAGAATACAAAATCAAGCACAAGAAATCTACTCCTTACCATCCGCAAGCAAATGGCCAAGTGGAGTCTACAAACAAAGTTATTAAAAGCATCATCACCAAAACTATTCATCTACACAGAAGAGATTGGGCACAAAGGCTTCCTGAAGCCTTGTGGGCCTACAGAACTACATGGAGAAATACAATAGGACATTCCCTCCATGAACTTGTTTATGGGAAAGAAGTCCTGCTCCCCATTCAGTTCCAAGTCAAAACCTTCAAGATGGCAGTTCAGTTGGGGATGGATCTATCGGAAGCCCAAAAGCATAGAATGGAGCAGTTGAATGAGCTAGATTAGATAAGACAAGAAGCAATCCTAAGAACTGATCTAGTTCAATATCAAAGAGCTAAGTGGCATGACAAATACATCAAAGAGAAAAAGTTTCAAGAAGGAGATTGGGCATTGCTATTTGATTCTAAGTTTAAAGACTTTAAAGGAAAATTTCAGACTCATTGGCTTGGGCCATATGAGATTGACAAAGTCTTTAGCAATGGAGCAGTAAGAATCAAGACCATTGATGAATCTCAAGCTGCTCTTATTGTGAATGGCCACAGATTAAAGATCTATCATAAGCCACTCTCAAAAGAGGGATTTGTCAAAATGTTTCAAGATAATTCTGCAATAGGGATGGGGAAGAAGAATCCTTCTTATCCACCAGCCTAGCCTTTGTTCTTTTCTGTCAAAAAAAATAAAACAAATAAATAAATAAATTTTGTATAAGCCTGAAAACCAATCACTGATTGGCAGCCTTATACCGAAAATGTAGGGCGAAAATCAGGAATTCCTAACACCCTATATTTTCCAAAAGAAAAAAAAAAATTCTCTCTCTCATTTTTCATTCCACTCCATCTCATTTCCATTCCACATCACTTCATTTCAACTCCATTCCATTCCATTAATAAAAGTTTTTATGACCATTTTCCATCCAGTCAGTCATCGTTTTTACATCTCATTCAGTTATAAGCTTGTTGGGTCAGTTTCCGCAGCTACTCACTGATTCCGCAGCCAGTTGGGTTTCTGCAGCCACCACTCTGTTTTTCAAAAAAAAAAATTGCAGTCAGATGTTAGTTCAGCAATCATGAAATCAAATGCAGGTATGAGGATATATTATGAAGACATAAGGCATTCAAAAGCACCAACGAGGAGCAACTGATTGAACACTAAGGAAAAATGACAAGAACTCCAAGGTATGAACAAAAATTTATTTCAAATGGCATTCTAACACATTTTTGCATAGTTATTAAATCACGAGCTCAACTATATGCAATGATTAAACGAAATCGCCTCTATAACCATTTCATTCCACGCCATTTCTCCATAAGCCATGCATTTATTTTCCAACGGTCTTATGATTAATTCCCGAATTTAACTCAAGTTTGGAAATATTCTCACACTCCATTTGTGATTATGAATCACGGTTGATTTGACTACGGCTTCTTTCAGCCGCACAAAATCTGTAGCCATTTTATAAACATGCTTGCCTCCATTTTACAACCACCCAATTTTAAAAACTACCGGATGCACTTTCTCCCCCTACTGTTCTATTGACCTCACGGCTTCATTTCCACCGTGCTCACATAAGCCTTCACCCCATTTTGTTCTCTGTTCTGCTTCATTTCGTGTACCTATTCTCTGATATCCGCTTAAAGTTGCTGGTCTCCTTCATAAACCCTGACCATCTCTGCCAATTCAGACGAGTTTTAAAGAACAGAAGGAAGGATGGGACGGCTGTTGAGGGTAGAACCAGAGGGATTCAAATTTATTGAAGGATATGCGCAAGTGAAATATATATTGAAGAAGGCCAGGTGGTTACGTTTTATCTAGAAATTCTGTTATCTCAAAATCAAGCACTGGAAGGCTGCAGACCAGGCTAACTTCAAGTAACTATTTCAAACCAGACTTTGGCTAAAGCTTAGCCTCTTTAGCGTGAGAGGGCTCTCTCAAAGGTTATTAATGTCGACCTATGACAAGATGGCTAACTCTTGTATGATACAATGAACAAGTATGCTGGCTGGACAAAATATTAAATTAATTCCCATTGGGCTTATGGAGTCACACATATCTCAGTAAACAACAGCACTGTCTTTTCATAGAAATCAGGGCACTTAACATCTAAATGTTCAAACATAACTCACATGAAACCACAGTTTGCAAAGGCATACAGGAAGTCAGAGCATGATCAATGAGTTCTGAGTGATTATGCATTTGTAAAACTGTAAAAGAACATTAAAGAAATATACCATCACACATTTGAACAAGAAGATCCATTGTGAATCCTGAGAAGGAAAGCAATCATTTGTATTACTGAAATTCTGTTTACACATAAGCCAAAACAATCCTCTGTTTTTTATAAAATATCCAACCTTTGTTACATCTATGTTTCAGTTATTTATAGCATTCTTACTTCCACCTAATTCGAGTTTCCTCCTCCAGCATGAGGGGAATTTAATAACTCGATCCTTATCTCTAATGACACTTAACAGCTATGTAACTAATCATTAAATACAACAAAGTGCTTAATCTGGAGTTTAAAGAGTCCAATATTCCATGCTGGCCTTGGATGCTGAATGCTTTAATGGTTCAGTGATGCTAGGAGAAGTACTCTGTTTTTTCGGTTCCAGTCTTCCACCACCTATTCGAATATGTAGCAGCATGCCTTTAGCTCTTTAATAGCCCAAAAATATAGAGAATTACCATGTTCCTGATGTGTTGGAGGCTTCATTGATGGACAGGTGTGCAAGTCAAAATTCCTCGTATGCAGCTCCTTCCAAACCCTAATGATCGATAATAAAGTGACTTTATAATCAAAAACTTTATACTTAGGTCAAAACATTTCACCTTTGTTAAAGGTACACCTGTCAACATTTGAATGGCCTGGTAGCTTCCTTTGATCTCTTACATGTCACTTAGGTGTTCCCTTTGAAAATTTTTGATTATCTTATCGAACTGTTTGCTTGTATTAAAAACAACACCTACAGTAGTTTCGTAGTTTCGTAGCGCGCTACGAAACTGTTTAAACAGTTTATCTTTTTCTTGAGATTTTTACTGCTCTGCCACTTGATTGCAAAAACTCCTTTTGACCTTGGATATATGTAGCAAAGATTAAAACATATTCAAAACACCAAGATTAAGCAAAATTTAACAAAAGTTTGAGACATAACCCTTTCCTGAACATTGAATTTATTTATCAGGTACCCGGCTTAGCTCTGCCTTCAAGTCTTCAGCAGCTTTCTTTAGTTGGTTAATTTCTTCCTCAACTGCCTCTATTTGGCTTTTCATGGCTGCCACATAATCTTTGTGAGATGTGATGGTTGCTTTACTTTTGCTTCTTTTTTGCTGAGGTCGTGTTTCTTTTTTCTTTTCTTCTGTTTTGGGCAATGCTTCCTGTACCTGCTGAAAATTCCTAGTCAAAGGTCTTCTTGGTTTGAAAACAAACTCCTGGGCTGGCTCATCAAACTTAAGCCTTTTTGAGGCTTTGGTCTTCTTGGCACTTTCTGGTGATGACTGTGTCAAATCGATATGCATTGAATCAATTTGCTCAAACTCAATGGCCTCTAATAGATCTTTTAGGCTTGCCTTAGATGCTGGGCTTTCTTCGACAGCTATGGCCTTTCCCTTTTCTTTACTTACTTGGCTTCTTGTCCTCACTCTGGAAACTGCCTTAGCTCTGCTTGTTTCAGCTACATTCTTTTTATCCTGAGTCTTTCCTTTTGTAGCTTGCTGAGGTTGTTCTTTGATGATCAGTGGTTTCACTAGTTTTGTAGGCTGTGACTTGGCTTGCTTTTTAGCTCTGGCCTCCTTTTGAAGCTCAGCTATTGTGAGTTCTTTGACTGGTTGCTCTCTGACTGGCTGTGGAGTAAGGCTTGTTTTACTTTGGAAACTGGCCATGAAGATGAATGAATTCCAGTCTCTACCTATCTTCTGAAGGCCATCTAAAACCAACAATTTAATCAAACCATGGTGAAATAAAGAAGTCTCGCAATCCTCTTTTCTCAATTGCACTTTATCACACATTTTACTTAGACTGCGGAATAAGTAAAAAGGAATATCAATGGAAGCCTTCCCCGTAAAATGTAACAACAGCTTGAAATGATAAGAGTAGACCTTATTATATCTGCCTTCACATGTTAAGTATTTCTGAATGCAGGTAAGAAGAAGGGCATAATGCTCCTTAACATAGTTCCTAGGCACTGCTCTGGTTAGGTATTCATTCACATATGCCTCTTTTAAGTACTCTTTGCATGGATTCATATCAAATTTAAAGTTCTTAAACCATTCTTGCTGCCCTCTATGAATCTCTGTTACAGCAGCTATAACCTCCGGAGACACTTGAACTTCCAACATAGCTATTCTCGAATTTAAACCGGTGAAATTCAAAGCAAACTCTTTGGTTACCTGAGCATGCCCACCTTGCAGCTTCTTACAGAAATTCCAGCATCCAGCATCTTTGAGAGCTTTCTTCACGCCTTCGTCCCTCAATGTTATGTCTAAACCTTCAGGTTCATTCCTTTGGCATTTGCCGGACCTGTGCTCTCCTCATCTTCAGTTTTGAAATCTCGCGGCCAAATTCTTTTTGGAATCTTCACAGCCAAATTTCAACAATTCGGTCGAGATGGTTCACCTTCCTTTTTACTCGGCCTCGCTGTAATCAGGCTCACTTGAACAGCTCGCTTGAATTTCAATACATCATCCAACCAGCCTGCCACTTATGTACACTTATGATCATCATAATGATCCATGCACGGTAAAATCCGTTGAAATGTGATATTTTCTGTGCATTCTAACAAATCTGTGGGTGGAGTGACGACTAATGAGCGTTTAGACATGCGTACGGGAGGTACACATACTGACATGAGAAGACAGAATCAGTGACTCATCAACAGACTTTACACTTTAGGTAATATTCGCTGCGAAACACACGAATCCGCGATTTCGCAGCGCGGTTAGTTTAAATTTCTAATCATGCGCTACGAAACGTCTTGATGATACCGTGCTGCGAAATGACTGAACAATGATTACGTTGCGAAATTGACCAATAGGAGGTTATACTGCGAAATCACGAAAAGACTCGGTGGATAGAATAAGACAAGACATGGCTTATAACACAATGATGATGGAGGAAAACCAATAGGATTAGAGCATAATTCGAAACAGACTCCTTTGAAACTCCCAATCCTAAGTATGAAATATGAAACGAAAACCATTTGATACAGACCTTTGACATTTAACTAGGACAAAGGACGATATACATAAAATTTTAATTCTAAGTGATAACAAGAGGCAACACTAGGAGTATCTATGGGGCAAACTGGGCGCTGATTAGCTGACGCAAAGCCAAGGAAGGGTGATGCAGTTCTAGAGGATTGCTTGGAGTGGCTTTCACTGTCCAACAAAAGGAATAGCTAGAGTCACTATGGGATTGTTCATCTAGTTGCTGATTTGTCAGAATATCTGTCTCCGGATAGAGGTACCACTGCCAAGGATATTCTTTGAAGGGTGAACCATTTCTGGTACCCTAGTTGTATTCAGAAATCTGCTTAATAATAAAACCCTCATATATGCTGCATCGGTTTTCCTGAATTGGGTTTTTCTGGGGACGATTGTCCAAAAATAAAGGTGTCCCTTGTGTCATCTCAGTTTATTTTAGTTGTTGATCTGTATATTTGTGAAGGCTTTAATTGTGTTTACTTCGATGTTTATGTTATTAAATAACTTGTTAATGTAAAGAACAAGTAGGAGATAGTAAACCATATATTGCAGTAGGGGTTTCTGATGTGTTAGATTCAAAATTTTTCACATGGTATCAGAGCGATTGCAGATCAAAGAGGACTGAAGACACCAGTCAAAAAAATCTGAGAATTTGCAGCAGAGAAGTAGTTGTCCCGAGAGACATCCTTGTTCCAAAGCTGAAGAGGCAAGAGGAGTGACGCAGTGCAGAAAAGGTGACGCAAAGGCTCACGCAATGCTTGCGTCAACATTCTGACCCAAGAGAGGATGACACAGTAGCTGGGAGGAGCCCATGCAGTGATTGTGTCAACTTTCTAGGCCAACGCAGAAGCAGAGGGGCAGATCAGGCTCACACAGAGCCACATAATCTTTCTCGACCAGGAAGGAGTGACGCATTGGCCAGGAGGAGCTAATCTAGCTCATGCAGTGACTGTGTAGAGCCGAAGGAGCTCATATTCTTTAGTTGCTGGGGCAGAAGGAGCAATGCAGATATGATTTGAGGTGCTAGTGGGATGTTGGTTTTGTCAGTAGATAACAGTGTCTAAGGAGACGAAACCAAGGTAGAGGGAAGCACTAGCTCGATGGATTTCTAGCCAAGAAGTCCGGATCTGAGTTGCAGCAGCAAAGGGGGATTGGAGAGGAGTGATTCGACAGTTGGCAGGAGGATTTCCAGGAGGGAAATTAGGACTCAGAGGGAGTCTAGCAGAGAAGAGCAGAGATGGCAGTGAACGAATTAAGGGATTGGGACAGATTGGACGAGGCTTCTAATTTTGTCATCTAGAAGGCCAGGATCTTGACAATCTTGGATAAACATCGTATCAAGGACTGTGCCTTGAAAACCGTAGTTGTCCTAGTTGACCCTGATGCAAATGAGAAGTATGAGGAAGCCATGACGAAGGTGAAATGCATGATCCTAGACGGGGTCAAGGATCATGTAATACCACATATTGTTGAGAATTGAATAGCAAGGGAGATGTGGGAGACCCTGACCACCTTATACCAAGGCTCTTCCGTGCAGCGGAAGATGTTATTAGGGAATCAACTAAGGTCATATTGGATGCAGAAAGGAGATGAGATAGATCACTTCCTTCTCAAGTTGCAAGGAATTCACGACCAACTTACTTTCGTGGGGCCTACACCGGATCTCGAGTTTATGGTCAGGACTGCTCTGAATGCAGTCTCCGAGGACTGGGAGACATTTGTCCTAAGCATTTTGGGTAGAGCGGCTCTCCCCAGTTGGGAGGAGATGTGGGTAGCTCTTCGACAGGAAGAGATCATGAAGTTGACCAAGGCGAGGAGTAGCAGTAAGGGAGTTCGAGTCAAGAAAGAGGAGGAGGATGCAGCTCTAGCTTCTACCGGACAATAGGGGGTTCAAAAGAGGAAGAAGAAGAAGAAGAAGGACATCTCCAAGGTCAAGTGCTTCAGTTGTTGGGTGTTGGGACATTATGCATCTTAGTGCCCCAGGAAGAAAGGCAAGGGAGAAGCTTCCAACTCAAAGGCAGCTCCAACAAAGGCAGAGAAGGATGTCGAGACTGATGATGATTACGTCATGAGTGCTCATGCGCCTCTAGAGAAGAGGTGGGGAGACATAGAGTTGTAGTCGAGAGGACTACATGCAGGGGCAAGATCCTTGAGGTGCCCAAACTCTTGGATCACATATGGCTACGGGAACCCTTAACGAGAGTAGCATGATGACAGGTATCGTGTGGAGCAAGGTGTGAGGGAGAGGCAAGGTAGTGCTAGAGTGCAGAGGTTTGTAGCAGTGCATTGGAGGTTGCAACAGTGTGAGAGGCACAGTAGAGGTTACAGCAGCGCAGTGGTAGGAAAGGGAGCACAAGATAGCAACAGAGGTGCCTTCAACATCGCGAGACTTCCACACTGACCAGGATGTTAGTATTTGGGTGAAGTCAGTTACTTATTTCTCGGTAATTGAGTTGTAGTGTAACAGTTAACAGTGGCAGTGCTATGGGCAGCGTGAGGCAACATTTTGAGAGGGGGCTGCACTACAGATGTAGCAGTGGCAGTGTCATGGGCAGTAATACAAGAAGCAGTAGTGCAGGGGATGTGAGGCAGCAGGCCAAGCATCAACACAGGTACCGATGTGGAAGATCAGTGTGATGTTTGTATGGTGAAGCATTACTAGAGCACATTCCTTGCTAAGAGGGAGTGTTGCTTTTTGGTAGCATTGGATGTGCTCTAGCAATGAAAATTGGTGGAGAGGCTAAGGCAAATGAGATCTCCAAGACCCAGAAATCGTTTGGAGAAATTCCACCCAGATGAAGAGATATTAAAATCATTAATATTTTTAACGGGGTTCCTAAGCGTAAACTTAGGAAAATTAAAATATTAATGTGTATTAATATAAAATGGGTGAGAAAGTTCTAAATAACGAGGATCAAGCCAGATCTAATCTTAGCCGTTGATTAGGGACTTGATCTCGGCCGTTGAATCATCAACAGGAAAAGTATAAGAGGAGGCTTGAGGGTTAGTTGGAGACACACCAAGAGAGATCAAGAATTTGATTTTCTGGGGTTGGGTTTGTTGAGGAAATCGAGTTAGAGATCAGTTGCAGCCAGGGGCAGTTTAGCAAGGGATTTCGATCCAACACTGAAGAATACATATCAGAGAGGCAACAAAGTGCCAAAAGAGGCAGTGCAGAGCCTAGGAGGGCTGACATAGAGGCTAAGGAGGCCAGCGCATAGGACGCAGAGCGCTGTAGAGGCTGACACAAAAGCTGTAGAGGTTGACTCATAAGTCGAAGAGGGCTTTAGAGGTAGCGCTGTGAGTATCTGTGGGGAAAACGGAGAGCTGATTAGCTGACATAGAGACGAGGAAGGGTGACACAGTTCTAGAGGAGTGCTGGAGCAGCTTTTGCTGTCCAACACAAGGAATTGCCGGAGTCACTATGGGGTTGTTCATCCGATTGTTGATTTGCCGGACTATCTGTCTCCAGATAGAGGTACTACTGTCGAGGATATTCTCTAAAGGGTGAGCCATTTCTAGCACTCTAGTTGTATTTAGAAATCCATTTAATAATAAAACCCTCATATATGCTGCATCGGGTTTCCTTAATTGGGTTTTTCTGGGGACGATTGTCCAAAATTAATGATGCTCCTTGTGTTGTCTCAATTTAGTTCAGTTGTTGATCTGTATATTTGTGAAGACTGCAATTGTGTTTACTTCGATGTTTATGTTATTAAATAACTTGTTAATGTAAAGAACAAGTAGGAGATAGTAAACCAAATATTGTAGTAGGGGTTTCTGATGTGTTAGATTCATAAATTTTCACACGAAATCTCTGAGGGGTAATTCTATCAAGGAATTTGACCTTGATAAGCCATCTCCTTTGCACATCGAAGTATAAAAGATGCAAGATTGGTTCTCCTTAACCTAGAAGGCTAGCAAAGTGGTCTTGAGGCCTCCTTGATTGGGAATCGACAATTCTACTCTATTCATCATAGACTTCATTCGCCCAAGACTAAGGAACTGATGTACCAAGAGGTGGTCACCAAAAATCACATCCTTTCACCTTCTTCCAGGTCTAGCCAAGTTGTCGGCACCTAGGGCATCAATTTCTTGACAAATTAGCCCTCCAAAAAGTTCGATCTCCTAGGGTCTCCTGTGTTGGTGTTTTCTCAATGTCTCCTCTAATTTTGAAGCCATTCTGACGGTGGAGTTGTGGGAAAAGCCAAGCCCTAGCTCCACGATCAAACATTTCCCTAGCATCCCCAAGGCTAGTGCCTCATAAGATCAATTCAACACCTTCAAGTGAAAATTCTTTCTTTGATCCTTTCCCCACCTTGTCTAGGGTAAGAACATCATTGGTTGCCATACTCCTATCCTAGACTGGGTCCACTTGGTCCCGTGTGGTCCTGCTCCTTTGAAAAGACAATTCTTGAAGAACCAACTAGGATACCAATTTTAATAAAGATTTTAGGAATTGGGAAACTCCTTCATAAGTCATATCCCATAAACCTAAACCTTAAATCCTCCCTTCCTTTCCCTAGAAGACATTGTACCTTGCTTAGAAAGCAAGCAAGCTCCATCCTTCAAGCTCTTTAGGGAAAGGGATTATTTGGGTCACTCACATTCATTCATTGATTTATCCTTCATTGGTGACTCCATAATATACCGGGTCCCCTCTCATCGGTGAAAGTCCGTAAATAGAAGGGAGCCTTAGCTGAGGTGACAATGTGCTAAGTCTCCATTGTTGCCCTTGGTCTAGCATTTTCCCTTTTAGGATCTCCTTTAGGTTCCCTACTAGTTTGAGCGGTAACACCGCCTACAAGGTATTCTAATACTATGGCTCAAAGTGACTTATTTTGGAGCTTTAAAGATAGGTAGAGGGCTTGGCAGGGCCTAAGGTGACCAAGATATTCAAAGTTCGGGTTCAAGCGCTCCAATGATAGATCGATGACAACACTGCTATAAGTTAGGGTTTGAGTGATGTTTAACATTAGGGAATGCAATGACATATAACAGCCTTAGAGAAACCATTAAAATGATGTTCAACAAGAAGGGAACCAATGATTTCCAATAGAGACTAGTGCTAATGCAAACAATAGGTGTTTATGGTTGTATGATATGTGTAACAACAATAAATAGAGATGTCATCAGCCCTTCCAGGGAAATGCAAGACAATTTATGATGCTATATTTGTGTGGTTTGTATAAATTATCCTACAATTTAGAGCCACTCCCATGCAATAAACCAACACTTCAGACACAAATATGCTCTTAAAACCCTAGTGGCTGCCCTAGCTATCTAAGAGGGAGAGGGTTTAAGGAAGTTGAATTCAGTTTTAAGATGATCAACACACTTATAGACTTGTGCATTAATCTATAAGGGACAATGGAGTCTTAATGGAATTAAATGCTAAGAAAGGACCTTGAAGGAATAAGGGGGAATGCTCTAGGACATCCACTTTTAAAACCCTAGTTACTATTCTTGTAAGGAAATACATTAATTGTAAGGTATGCACACTAGGAATTTCCTTATAGCCTATGGGTTATTAAGAAGACAATTCCACATATAATAATGAAGGAAAGTTCCAACAATGATAAGCATTTAGACATGGAACAATATAAATCCTACTTAAAATATTTAAAGCATGCAAAATATGACTAATTAACAATAAACTTACAAAATATTCCACAATCGCTCTTTCTTCAATCCTAGAATAATATCTCCAAGCCAAAAACCACATCGAAGACAAGTCACATCCACAAAAAGATCACATTATGCCCAAGTAGTGAATAATGAAGCAAGTCACACTATTTTTAGAGAGGTTGAATTCACATGTGTGATGATGAAAATAGAAGTGAGGGGAGGCTTTATTTATATGAGCCTCATCCCACCCACTTCACAAGTAAAATGATCTAAAATCCCTAAAGACAAGTCCAGTTTTGAGTGTTCTACAAGAAAGAGGCTACAAGCCAACCTCATAGCTTAAAAACAAGACAAATATGCCATAAAAGCCTACAAGTGTGGGAATAAATGCTCCAATAATGTGATGTCACCCTACAAATGAGCTCATTAAGCCCTCAAAATCTGAGGCAAGGGCTAAGCAGATCTCCATACTCCAAGAAGTGCTCATGGATCATGTGCAAGCCATCAAAAGTATCTCCATGCCAAGATGTCATGCCCAAAAAGTGCTCTATGTCACCCTCACAAGAGGAAAAGGGGTGATGTGGCATCAAATATAAGTGGTGGGGCTCCAAGGTGATGTGCAAGCTGTGAAAATTCGATTACTCGAATCACCACTGCGACAAATTACGCAAGAAACTGATTAAGCTCCTTCTATTTGTTAAGTACTGAACAAATTATTTATTGTTTCCTACAGTAAACACCGAAACTAATACCCTGTAGTCTTCGCTAATTAAATTATAAGTGGAAACAAGAAACTGAGCAAGAAAGAAATGCACAACACATTACACCGTTGTTTTTGGACAAAAGTCCCCAGAAAAACCCAATGCGGGAAAATCGGTGCAACAATTGGGGGTTTTATTATTAAGCATTAGTTTTATGAATACAATCTTTGTGTCATGTCCCTTCTCAAATGAATTAGTCACGGGATGCAGCAACACAATTTTGGCAGCAGTTTTGGTTTAAGAGGAGGACCCCACACGTAGAAACTTAATAACTATAGGCAGTTCGAATTATTTTTGGCAGCTAGTGGAATGTGGGTGCCACCCATGCATAATCCAAATCTGGCCAAGGAGGACATTGGAGGGAATTTGAGTTAGTGGAAGGAGGGGCTTGCAATAGGCTAAGGGAGCCCAAGGTGATAAAAGGGGATGGAGCTCTCATTTTGGGGTATTCTGATTATTTGACAAACAAACTCATTTTGTATGCTCTGCTGTTCAACTAGTCTATCGGCTGTTTAGCCACAAGTCTTCCGCAGGGAAGATTCAACCTCTTCTTCGGGGGATCATCCGTGCCCACCCTAGGGAGGCTGTTACACAAGAGTTTCTAGGGAGTTTGGTACAGTCACACACTTTAGCCATCAGCGCAGGGAGGAACTGCGTATTCTTGGGCAATCGGAGAACACGCAGGAGGGGTTAGAAATCGGCAAGGGGGATTAACAACGTGCTGGGAGAGCTGGGGATAGACTAGCTAAGGGATTCACAGCTTGCTGGGAGAGCCGGGAGTTGAGGAGGCAACATAAAAAAGGCAACTTTGCCAGAGTAGTAGCCAGCTAGACCAGCGCAACAGTCAGTGGAGATTCAGGACAGAGGTGTTGCGTAGAGGTCACTGTAGCAGCGAACTCATGGTGCTGGGAGACCAGTCATCCAAACCAAGGGTCATCCGGGGAGCAAGGAGTTAGTCAGTACAGGTGAACCCAATGTACTAGGGGTATTTTTAGAGGGTTTTGCAGGCTGTTTCTTGCAAGTCGAATTTGGCTGTAGTAGCTGGGAAGAGGCTACAAGGAGGCCGAAAACCCAAAGTCAAAACTAGAGAAATTCCCTTCTGAGTTTTTCTGGGTTTTGTCCAAGGAGTCTAAGGCTGAAAGGATATAATTTTCTAGGTGGTTTTTGGGCACCTTCTAGTAGGTCGAAGTTAGCAAATCAACAGCTTTGCGGGGACAACGCAGTACAAGTGGTGCAGCTGCTAAACGACCATCCTCTCAACTATTCCATCACCTGGGTTTAGTCCAGCTTGTCCTTGAGACAAGCCTAGGTGCACCACTACATTTATATTGTACCCATGGCTCTCAGATTTTATAATACATGGCTCAGCAGTTCCAGATTTTCAGTGTTTTGTGTGTGTTTAATGCATGTTTTTAATTTTATGTTGCGGCACTGTTTATTTGTTTAGAATATCATTTAAATCCCTACTTGGGAACATTACAGTGGTATCAGATCCTAATTCTTGGCTCAGCTATGGGGTTGGTTTCCTATGAAAGGAGAAGACCAGGAGAACATCACTTACTAGAGGCAGAGGTACAGGAGCAGAGAAAGGGAGCTGGAAATTACACCAGACACTGAGGAAAGAGGGAAACAGTGGCCGGAGAGGAGGAAATGGGAGAGCCCAAGAGCAGGGAGGAGATGGCTTTTGATAGCCTCTTGAGGGCTCTGAGTGACTCGGCAAAAGGGAAAAAAGACATGCTGGAGGAAATCAAATCACAAAGTCAAGACAGAGCCACACCTAGAGGGTTTCTATGTGGAGAGACATCCGGGGCTTCTTAGCCCTTCGATCATCCCTCACCAGCAGCGCAACGCCCTTCAGTGAGTGTGCCCACTAGGGCCACACTACCCTCCTTCGTGCCAATGGCACAGATCGAACAAGCACGGGAGGAAGAAACTCCCCAGATGGGGGATTACTTCAGAGAGTGGTAGCCGATGGATGAAGATTTCAAAGAAGCCCTCTCCTTCAGAGATTACTGCAAGCTCAAGGAAAGTGAGAGGAACAAGGGGTACGGAGGACAGGGGACCCAAAACTATGAGCTGTAGAGAACCATGTATTGGAATTTCTAAGTCTAACTATTAGAAATCCTTCATGTACTTTCTGATTTATTTCTTCCTACTTGTTCTGTTAATTAACAAGTTATTTACCATGTAAATACTGAAAATAAATACAAGTACACGCTCAACGCATACAAATCATCAACTGAAGGAAAATCAAGAACACAAGTGACACTGTTATATTTGGACTAATGTACTCGGAAAAACCAAATGCGGGAAAACCAATGCAACTATCTGAGGGTTTTATTATTTGAGTAGTTTCAAGTTACAATCTGGGTGCCAGAAATGGCTAACCCAACAGAGAATGCTCTTGGTAGTAGTACCTCTCAGTTGGAGAGAGATATGCCGGCTAAAAACCTTAGATGAACAATCCCAGAGCTCTCAGCTCCAATTTGGCCCAACGTTAGCCCAACTAGCCCTGTGTTAGCCTTTGGAACCTCTGCCTCACCCACATTGGCTCTCCTCAGGCACTACGTAGCTCCTGGTTGCCTCTGCGTGGCTTCTGGTTGCCTCTGTGTGGCCTCTATCTGGCTCTGTGTCCCTCTCTTCCGGCTTTTGCGCTGATGCTCCTAGTACCCTCTCTGCCTCTCTGCTTCTGTATTCACTGCCCCTCAGATGTAACTCTGATCACTCCTTCAATTTCCTCAGTAAGCCCTCCCCCAGAAAATCGAATTCTTGATCAACTCGGTGTGTTCTCCAAGTGACCCTCAAGCCTCCTCTTATACTTTTCTCATTAGCAATTCAACGACCGAGATTAAGTCCCTAATCAAGGACTAAGATTAGATCTGGCTTGATCCATGACGTTTGGACCATTCTAACTTAGTTTTATATTAATTCGCATTAATATTTTATTTTCCCTAAGTTTAGACTTAGGGACTCCATTAAAAATATTAATTATTTTAATATCTCCCAAACTGGTTAGATTTTGCCCAAACCATTTCTAGGTATTGGAGATCGCATGTGCTTTAGCTTCTCCACCAATTTTCATGGCTAGAGCACATCCGATGATACCCCAAATCAACACTCCCTCTTTGCGAGGACTGTGCTCTAGTAATACTCCTCACTAAGCATCACGCTGATCATCTGGCATCGGTCCTTGTGTTGATGCTAGGCCTGCTGCCCAACATCCTTTGCACCAATGTGTCAGGAAACGTTCCCCCCCATGGATCTAGCCCCCGAAACGCAGTCAGTACGGATGCATGGGCGAAGTGCCTCTCGAAACGCGCTTCAGAAAAACCGAAACGCGTTTTGGACTGATAAAGCCTCTTCCTGGAAATTCCAGAAGTGTGCTTCTGAAGTGCGTTTTGTACGGTGCTTCAGCCGTACGAAGCACGACGCTTCAGAGGCTGAATCATAAGGATCGCGTACGATTCCGTACGTGCTTCCAATAAGTGCGCCGTGCGGCCTACAAAAATCAGTTTTTCTTTTAATTTATTTTTTATATTTTTGTGAGTTTGCTTGTTGGGGTGGGGGTCCACCTTGGGTTAGGGTGAGGAATGAAGGGAATAAAGCCCCCATTCATCCCTTATTCTCTCACTTTGAGTTTATGAGAGTTGGAGAAGAGAAGAGAAGAGAAGAGAGGAGAAGAGAGGAGAGCTTGGAGGAAGGAGGAGGAGCTAGGAGGAGGAGCTAGGAGGAGGAGGAGGAGCTTGGAGCAAGAGCTTGGAGGACTTCATCTACAAGAGCTAAAGAGGTAAGTGCAAACCCTAAACTCCTTTTTTTTTTGACATCTTTTTTGTTTTTTAATCCTCCCTCTTCTACTCTTTCACATTGTTTCTACTTGCTCCTTTACTTGCAGGTTGTCCACCACCTATATCCATATTCCAAGATGGTGTTCTTTTGACTTCTATGTATCATATTCATTCCACTTTTGGTTTTAATGATGGCAAGGGGAGTAGGAATAGAAGGGAAGAAGCACAAGAGGACAGCGGTCCCAATATGAGTGACCCAATGTATGATGAGGAGGAAGGGTTTGAAGAGGAAGGGGATGAAGTTGAACCTAAAGGGGAAATTGAAACATTAGAGGGGAAAGCTGCATTAACACCCTTGTGGAACTATATGACCAAACTTGAAGGGGGAAAGGTTGGTGGAAGCTACAAATTTTTGTGCCATCATGGTTGTCATGGAGGAAAACCATTTAGTGGTTCATATACCCGTGTGAGGAGGCATCTTTGTGGGGTGCTGGATAGTGATGATAAAAAGGGTCTTGTGGGGATACAAATTTGCCCAAACATTTCATCTGAAAAAAGAAGAAAATACATCCAAATAGAGGAGGCTACACAACAAGAAAAGCAAGAAAGAAAAAACTCATTATGAATTAAGTGCAACCTCTAGATTTGGTAGCTCATCTCCTCATGGTACTTCTGGAAGCTCTGGAGGTAAAAAAACAATAGGGGATTTCCTTATTGTCGCTGGGAGGGATGATATGGATGGAAAGATAGTCCGATTTCTTTGTGCTTGCGGTGAACCATTCAATGTGCTTCGCTCTCCGTATTCGCATGAAATGGTAAAGGCCATCAATGAAGCCCCAAAAAGATACAAGGCCCCCAACTATGAGAAAGCTAGAACAATGTTATTAGAAAGAGAAAAAGCTGAGGTTCAAAGAGCTTTGACATGTTTTACAAATGAGTGGGTAGATTCTGGGGTATCCATTGTATTAGATGGGTGGACAAATATTAGAAACCAACATTTGTTAAATGTTCTTGGTGTTTCTGCTTGTGGTGCAGTATTTATTACATGTCATGACTCCTCCTCCATTAGTGCATATGCACAAAACATTGCAGATCTCCTATTGCAATCAATCAAAGATGTTGGTCCGAATAATGTGGTTCAAGTGATCACAAATAATGCAGCAAATTGTAAGGCAGCAGGAAAAATTATTGAGCGTACTCATCCACACATCTTTTGGTCTAGGTGCCTGGTTCACACATTGAACCTTTGATGCATGATATTGTGAGCATAAAGGAATTTTGGTGGATTATGAGCTTTACAAGGAGGGAACAACTCATAAATTCATCACAGGGCATACAAGGGTAAACTACTTCTATGGCACTTACTCCAAGTTGCAGTTGCTTAAACTTGCAAAGACAAGATTTGCTAGTTATTACCTCACCTTTAGGCAGCTAGTAAAGGTGAGACAAGCTTTAACTAATTTGGTGTGTGCTGAAACATGGGATGAAATTAACACTGATAGAGATGGTGCTAATGCAGCCAAGGACACTATTCTTGACATGTACTTTTGGTCATAGGTTAAAGATGTTTTGCAATTCACCAAACCAATTTATTACATGATCAAGTTTGGAGATTCAGATCGACCAATAATTGGGGAGTTGTATGAGCAAATGGATAGCATGTTGGGGCAGATTAAAGACATTGTTGAGCCTAGAGATATCACCTTGTACAATTATGTTCGTGCAGAGGTGGAAAACTGATGGGAAATGCTAAATGTTCCATTGCATGCATTAGCATATGTTTTGACACCTAAATACCATCATCCATCATGGCTTTCAACACTAGCACCTGGGGGGGGGGGGAAGCAGGAGAAAACCAAACCAAGATCAAGAGGTTCACAAAAAAATATATGATTGCATTGAGTAAATTAATCCTTGATGAGGAGGAGGCTGCCATGGTATGGAGACAGTTGAGCAACTATACGCTTAACACTAGTCCATTTGGGAGCATGCATGCAGTTAGAGATCGAGAGACTTTTTCTTCTCGAGTGGTGGAACATGCATGGAGGGGCTACTCCACTTCTACAGACTTTGGCATTGTGGGTGCTAGCACAGGTGGTAAACACTTCTTTTGCGAAGAGGTGTTGGAGCTCTTATCTTTCATCCAGAGTGTTAAAAGGAACAGGTTGAGTTTAGACCGGGCAAAGAGCTTGGATTATGTTCATTAGAACTTGCGATTGTTGTCCCATTATTGTGATGATGCAAAGACTAATAAAGACCTGTTGATTTGGGACAAGAATCCAGAGGAGCCCAATTTGGAGGATGGAGTGTTGCGATTAGAGCAATTAGAGGATGCTGTTATCCAGGTATGTCCATCGTGGTATGAATTTTCCTTATAAAGCATTTCTCTAATTCATGTTTTTAATTTTTTTGTTAACTAGTGTTTTTTTTGCATGAATTTTTTGAGCGATTCCAGGATGGTGATGATCATGTTGAGATGCCACCCCCATCTGGTCCCTTGGTTCCTAGGTTCCATGGTTCAACACCAACTGCAGGGGTTTCGTCTTCATCAGCGTCAGTGCCACTGCCACAACTTCCACAGGCAGCGTCTTCTTCATTGCCACCACGTGGAGGCCCGCCGCCACGTTCTCTTCGTGGTGGAAGGAGGAGAGATTAGTAGATATATTCACAATTTACTACTTTTGTCATAGATTAATCATTAGACTTGTAGTCTTGTGAATTTAAACCTTTTTTGTCTTGGCGGTGACCAAGTGACGTATTTTGTAAACATTATTATTTGAATTTTGAACATGACAAATGTTGACAGTTGCTCACTTGCTAGATAAATCATAATATGCTCTATGTTTTATGTTTTATAATATGATTAAATGTTTTATGTTTTATAACATGCTTAAAAATTTGATGTATGTTTGTAATTGCTAGAATATAGATGGTTGATGTACATACTAGTTACTACAATGGAATCATGGATGCCATATCTATCTTGATTTATGCAAAAATATGCTTGTTTTCATGTCTTCTACAACTAATTTGGTATTTGGGATGTTTGTTTTGAGTATAAATGCAAATATATATATAGCAGATGCTTTGCTTCCTAGATTTTTGGAAAATGATGCTTTCGCGTCCCTGCTTCCAAAAAACGTCCCCGTTTCGTCCCCGCTTCGTGCAACATTGCTTTGCACTGCTGCATCATGCATTGCTACCCATGGCCCTGCCACTACCACTGCTACATCTGTACAACATCTCCCTTTGCATCCGTGCTGTTGCCCATGGCCCTTCCACTACCACTGCTGTATCTGCACTGTAATCCCTCTCATCATGCTGCATCGTGCTGCCCATAGCACTGTCACTGCTAACTGCTGCACTGCAACTGAGTTACTGAGAAGTAAGTAACTGATCTCCCAACTCTGACATCTCCGTCAGTTCTACTACTCCTCTTCAGGGCTCCTGTAGCAAGGTATAATCCAAGAGGTTGGGTACCTCGATGATCCTGCCCCTCATCGCATGTAGTTTGCCTGACTACAGCTCGATGCCTCCCCACTTCATCTCACGAGGTGCATGAGCACTCATGACACAGTCATCATCTGTCTCCACTTCTTTCTCTGCCCTTGCTGGCGTAACCTTGGTCTCAGAAGCCTCTCCGTTGCTCTTCTTCCTTGGACACTGGTTCGCATAATGACCCAGTTGCTCGCAGTGAAAACATTTGACCTTGGAGAGGTCCTTCTTCTTTTGTTTCTCCTACTTTCCCTCGGATGCTAGGGCAGCATCCTCCTCTTCCTCCTGGATTCGGATCCCCTTGCCACTACTTCCTGCCTTGGTTAGGCTTCTGATCTCTTCTTGACGAAGAGCTGCCCACAGTTCCTCCTAATCTGGAAGGGTCGATCTACCCAGTATGCTCTGGACAAATACCTCCCAGTCTTTTGAGACTTCGTTCATTGCGGTCCTCACCATTAATTCCTGATCCGGCATGGCCCCTATGGAAGACAACTGATCCCGGATCTCCTTCAATCGACCGAGGAAGATGTTGATCTGTTCTCCTTGCTGCATCTGATATGACCGCAACTGATTTTCTAGTACCATCTTCCTCTGCACGAAAGTATGCTGATACAATTTTGTTAGGGCCTCCCACATTGCATTTGTTGTGTCCTTTTCGGCAATATGTGGTACTACATGGTCCTTGACACCGTCTAGGATGATGCTCTTGGCCTTTGCCATTACCTCCTTGTACTTATCGTTCTTAGCCTGGTCAACTGGGATCGCTATCGTTTTCAAGGCAAAGTCCTTAAGACGATTCTTGCCTAGAACGGACAAGATCTTGGCCTTCCAGACTACGAAGATTGAGCCTCCGTCTAGTCTGTCCTGATCTCTTACCCCGTTCACTGCCATCTTGCTGCTCCTCTTTCAACTCTTTTGAGTCTCTGTACTTCCCTCCTGTAAGTTCTCGGTGTGACTCCCTCTGAGCCTCGATTTCCCTCTTGGAAAGCCCTCTACTAATGTCGAGATGGCCCCACTCCGATTGTTAGTGCAGCTGCACCATTGATTCGGATTTCTTGGCTAGAAATCCTCGGTAGCAACTCCCTCCTCCTGGGTCTTGCCCTGTTCGGTACTGTTCTGACCATAGTACCCCACCAGCTTCACTTCGCAACTTCTCCACAGCCTCCTATGCCCCAGCAAATTGAAGGTAGAGCCTCTAGACTTTGCATGATCCGAGCACTAGCAAAATCTGCACCTCCTGGCCACGGGCGTTAATCCTTCCTGATCGAGAAAGACGACTGAGCACTGCATAGGTCAAGTCCGCTCCTTTCTGCCACTGCACTGATCCTTCTCCTGGTTCAAACTTGATGACGCAGGCATTGCGTCACCCCTTCCTTGCTGCTTTTCCGCTAGGAACAACTTCTGTCACTCGGGCCAACTGTTTCTGCTGCTACTGCTCTGCTCAGCTGATGCCCTCAGTTCTCCTGTGATTTGCAACCACGCTATACCATGTTGGAATTTCTAAGTCTAACTGTTAGAAATCCTTCATGTACTTTTTGATCTATTTCTTCCTACTTGTTCTATTAATTAACAAGTTATTTACCATGTAAATACTGAAAATAAATACAAGTACATGATCAACACATATAGACCATCAACTGAAGGAAAAATAAGAACACAAGGGACGCCATTATTTTTGGACTAATGTCCCCGTAAAAATCCAATGTGGGAAAATTGGTGCAGCTATCTGAGGGTTTTATTATTAAGTAGTTTCAGAATACAATCTGGGTGCCAAAAATGGCTCATCCAAGAGAGAATGCTCTCGGCAGTAGTACCTCTCAGTTGGAGAGAGATATTCCGGCTAAAAACCCCTAATGAACAATCCCAAAGCTCTCAGCTCCAATTTGGTCGACGAAATCTCCTAGCGTTGGCCTCTAGTGACTGCGTCAGCCTCTCTGGCCCAACGTCAGCCCAACTAGCCCTACGTCAGCCTTTGGAGGCTCTGCGTCACCCACACTGGCTCTTCTCTTGCTGTGCAGCTCCTGGCTACCTCTGCGTGGCTTCTAGCTACCTCTGTGTGGCCTCTATCTGGCTCTGCGTCCCTCTCTCCTGGATTTTGTGCTGATGCTCCTAGTACCCTCTCTGCCTCTCTGCTTCATTATTCAGTACCCCTTAGCTGCAAGTCTGATCACTCCTTCGATTTCCTTAGCAAACCCTGCCCCAGAAAATCGAATTCTTAATCAACTCAGTGTGTTCTCCAAGTGACCCTTAAGCCTTCTCTTATACTTTCCTCGTTGGCAATTCAATAGCTAAGACTAAGTCCCTAATCAATGCTAAGATTAGATCTGGCTTGATCCATGACTTTTGGACCATTCTAACTCAATTTTATATTAATGCACATTAATATTTTATTTTCCCTAAGTTTAGACTGAGGGACTCCATTAAAAATATTAATTATTTTAATATCTCCCAAACTGGTTAGATTTTGCCCAAACCATTTCTGGGTATTGGAGATCTCATGTGCTTTAGCCTCTCACCAATTTTCATGGCTAGAGCACATCCGATGCTACCGCAAACCAACACGATAGGGAGGATGTACTTCTCACATTTGATGGCACTGTCAAATGCACAACCAGGGCTTTGGTTGAAAAGATGAACACATACTTTCAGCTCGACCAGATGACAGAACAGGAGGGCATTAAGATGGCAGCGTTGCACTTGTAGGGGGAGCCCATGACTGGTGGTTTCACGGCCTAACCACTTGGGGCATGCCCAGATAGTTTCATATGACGACTTCACCAGGAGGGTGGTGGAGTGGTTTGATCAGAAGGATCCAGAGGCATCCTTTAGGGAGCTGACACAACTGCGCTAGATAGGCAACCTAGAGCAGTATTTTTCTAATTTTCTGCGTGTGTTAGTGATGGTCCTGGATCTGTCTGAGGCCAGGAGGGTATACACCTTCATTGAGGGTTTGCTTGAGCCTCTACGTGGACTGGTGAAGTCACGCAGACCCTCTACACTGCAGGAGGCGGTGGTGTGTGCCAGAGATTTGCAAGGGACCATCCCCAAGGCTAGAGCGCCATTTCTTGCACGGACCCCTTTCTCGTAGAAAGGGCATGAGACTAGACGCCCGCCACCGAGGACCACACAGGGGAGGGGGCAACTAGATGAGGAGACACGGAAGGTCCTCAAGAGGAGGAAGCTATGCTTCACATGCAGGGTGCCTTGGGCACCAGGCCATAGGTGCACAACTGGTAGAGCACACTACATTGAGGTCTTTTCTGATAGTGACCAGGAGGACGAGGTGGAGTAGGATTGTGGTGGGACAGATGGAGAGAGTTCGAGGGACAGAGGGCCACCACCACCACCACCTCCACAGGGAGGGGCATCTCCTGCCTCATAAGGGGGAGTCCTTGCTTCTCTATGCGGGATTCCTAAGTTTTTGACACTCTGGATTAGAGGTACAGTACAAGGACAGAGGGTGTCGGTACTAGTGGATAGTGGGGCTACCCACAACTTGATAGATGCACAATTGGTCCAGAGAAGGGGCCTCACTAGGACAGAGTTTGAGTGATTCTCCGTCCTAGTGCCGCGTGACCGTACCATCTAGTGTACCCAATGCGTGCCCTCCTCGACAGTGGTTATGGGAAACTACTCGATGACTGACCACTTCTTTGTGGTCGATGTGCCAGACACCAATGTGGTGATGGGTGTGCAGTCGCTGTATTCCCTTGAGAGAGTTATGACTGATTGGAGGAAACCTGTGATGGAGTTCATGGGGTTAGACGACAAACTGGTGGTTTTGAGAGGCATGCAGTCTTATCTGCCTCAGACAGTTTTAGCCCACAGGGTGGAGGCAGATCTTTGACATGGGGACTTCGCATGGGTAGTCGAGTTGAGGATCTCAGAGGCTGGGGGACAGGCACAGGCACCACCGGCAGACATACCGACTCTTCTAGAGAGGTACGCAGCAGTGTCTGGGGACATTCCACTAGGACTGCCACTAGATAGAGGGTTTGAGCACACCATTGAGCTAGAGCTGGGCATACAGGCAGTCATCACTACTCCTTACAGGCACCCCAAAGCCTATAAGGACGAGATCGAGAAAGCTATTCAGGAGCTGCTTGCTTTGGGTCACATCGGGCCTAGTTCCAGTCCTTTTGCTTCTGTCGTAATGCTGGTGAAGAAGAAGGATGGGACCCTCAGGATGTGCATATACTATAAAGCCCTTAATAGGAAGACCCTCAAGAACCGGTACCCCATTCCTTGCATTGATGAGCTGATGGATGAGCTTAGAGGAGCCAAGTACTTCTCTAAGATCGATCTGCGTTCTGGGTACCACCAGATTAGAGTTCGGGATTAGGACATCTCGAAGACAGCATTCCAGTGCCACTATGGGCACTTTGAGTTTTTTGTCACGCCGTTTGGGCTGACCAACACTCCTGCCTCATTTCAGTCTTGCATGAACCACATATTTTGGGGGCAGCTAAGGAGGTTCATGCTACTGTTCTTTGACGACATTCTGATCTATAGCCGGACATGGGAGGAGCACCTCCAACACTTTGAAGAGGTATTGCGCATTCTGGAGGAGCAGCGGTTCTATGTCAAGCTCTCCAAATCGAGTTTGGTTTGACAAAGTTTCTTTATCTTGGGCATATCATTGGAGCAGATGGGGTGAAGGTTCATGAGGAGAAGAGCAGGGCCATCTGGGATTGGCCAGTACCCTGATACGTGACTACGTTGAGAGGCTTCTTGGGTATTTTCACTTACTACAGGAAGTTTGTAAATGGGTTCTCGCAGCTGGCTCCACCCTCGACTGACTTGACCACAAAAGGGGCCTTCGAATGGACTGAGGGAGCATAGGCCGCTTTCGATCGCCTCAAGGAGGTGATGAGCAGTTTCCTTGTCTTAGCACTCTTGGATTTTTTCCAGCCATTCACGGTGGAGTGTGATGCATTAGGGGTGGGAGTTGGAGCCATTTTATCACAGGAGGGGCACCCCATAGCTTTCGAGAGTCGGAAGGTCCTGCCACACGAGTTGTCATATTCCATATATGAGAAGGAGATGCTAGCCATCATGCATGCATTGGCCAAGTTCTGCTAGTACTTGGTGGGAAACCGATTCTGGGTGAAGATTGATCACAACAGTCTTCGTCATTTCATGGGGCAACAAGGCCTCAATGATAGGCAGCAGAGATGGGTTAGCAAGGTGCAGACCTATGACTTTGATATTGAGTATGTGCGGGGCAAGCACAATGTGGTGGCCGATGCTCTATCCAGGAGACCGGCTGGGTTATCTCTTATGAGCATCTGCCAGGATTAGAAGGCTCAGCTTTTGGTTGAGTACTCCAAGGACAGGAAGGCCTGCGAGGTGTTAGAGGGGACACATGCAAATGAGCATTATCGTGTGATGGATAAGGTCATCTATTTCAAAGGGTGCATTTACTTTGTACCAAGCTTGCAGTTGAGGTAGAGGGTACTCGAGGCAACTCACGATTCACTAATGTCCGGACACTAGGGGTTTCAGAAGACCTACATGGTTGTTCGGGAGAGATTTACGTGGAAAGGCCTCAAGGAGGACGTGCTACAACATGTATGGGAGTGTGAGGCTTGCCGATGGAACAAGGGGGAGCTGACTCACCCTGCAGGGCTATGACATCCACTTCCCATTCTAGAGGGGAAATGGGAAAGTATTTTGATGGACTTTATCATTGGGCTGCCCACAGTAAAGGGGGAAGATTGCATATATGTGGTGGTCGACAGGCTAACCAAATTTACCTATTTCTTTGCCATCCCCACTAGGTTCACGACTGCCCAGGTTGCCAAGTTGTTCTTCCGGGAGGTTTTCCGACTGCATGGACTCCCCAAGAACATTGTTAGCGACAAAGACAATAGATTTATGGGTGGTTTTTGGTAGGAGCTCTTCAGGTTGGTTGGGACAGAGCTTACTCCTAGCACTAGTTACCACCCTCAGAGAGACGGCCAGATAGAGAGGGTCAACTAGTGGTTGGAGGGGTACTTGAGGAACTATGTGATGGTTCAGTAGAGGATGTGGATTCTGTGGTTGCACTTGGGTGAGTTATACTACAACACCACGCACCACATGTCTATTGGTATGACTCCTTTTCGTGCCCTTTATGGTTATGATGCTCTAACTTTTGCTGATATTATTTTCAGAGACAATCGGGCCCCTAAGGCCAAAGATTGGGTCTAAGAGAGCCAAGATATCCTCAAAGCTCTCAAGGATAATCTACCGACAGCCCAGAATCAACAAAAACTATGTGCAGATCGACACAGGATAGAGAGGCACTTTGAGGAGGGGGACCTAGTGTACCTCTGGTTGCAACCTTACAGGCAGTCCATGCTGAAACAGAAGGGGACTAAGAAGCTACAACCATGCTTCTATGGGCCCTACAACAGATTAGGCGGGTTGGGGAGGTGGCCTATAAGCTAGGACTACCTTTGGGGAGCAGGATCCATAAAGTGTTTCATGTCTCATGCTTGAAGAAGGTGCTGGGAAAACAGGTGACCGCAACAACTGATCTACTCCCATTAGATGATGAGGGCCATTTGGTGCTGGAACTAGAGGCCATATTGGAGAGCAGGGAGAGAAAACTGAGGAGCAAAACCATCAGGGAATTCTTGGTACGCTGGAAGAACTTATCGGATGAGGATCCCACCTGGGAGGGTGAGCACATATTAGAGCACCCGATTTTGAGGTTGCTTGAGGGCAAGCAACATTTGGGAGGGGAGGACTGTCATGTCCCTTCTCAAATGAATTAGTCATGGGATGTATCAACACAATTTTGGCAGCAGTTTTGGTTTAGGAGGACGACCCCAAACTCAGAAACTTAGTAACTATAGGCAGTTCAAATTATTTTTGCCAGCGAGTGGAATGTGGAGGCCACCCATGCATAATCCCAATTTGGCCAAGGAGGACGTTGGAGGGAATTCGAGTTAGTGGAAGAAGGGGCCCACAATAGGCTAAGGGAGCCCAAGGTGATAAAAGGGGATGGAACTCTCATTTTGGGGTATTCTGATTATTTGACAAACAAGCTCATTTTGTACGCTCTACTGTTCAGCGAGTCTATCGGATGTTTAGCCACGAGTCTTCCACAGGGAAGATTCAACCTCTTCTTCGGGGGACCATTCGTGCCCGCTCTAGGGAGGCTGTTACACAGGAGTTTCTAGGGAATGCGGTACAGTCACAAATTTCAACCATCAGCTCAGGGAGGAACTGCTTATTCCTGGGCTGCCAGAGAACACGCAGGAGGGGTTAGAAATCAACAAGGGGGATTCACAGTGTGTTGGGATAGCCGGGAATAGAGCAGCTAAGGGATTCACAACTTTTTGGGAGAGCTGGGAGTTGAGGAGGTAGCATAAAAAAGGCAACTCTGCTGGAGTAACAGCTAGCTAGACTAGCGCAGCAGTCAGTGGAGATTCAGGACGAAGGTGCTATGTAGAGGCCACTGTAGCAGCAAACGCATGGTACTGGGAGAGCAGTCATCCGGGGAGCAAGGAGTTAGTCAGTACAGGTGAACCCAATGTACTAGGGGTATTTTCAGAGGGTTTTGCAGGCTATTTCCTGTAAGCTGAATTTCGCTGTAGCAGCTGGGAAGAGGCTCCAAGGAGGCTTCAAACCAAAAGTGAAAGCCAGAGAAATTCCCTTCCGAGTTTTCTGGGTTTTTGTCCAAAGAGTCTAAGGCTGAAAGGATATAATTTTCTACGCGGTTTTTGGGCACCTTCCAACAGGTCGAATTTAGCAGATCATCAGTTTCGCTGGGACAATGCATTACAAGTGGTGTAACAGCTGAACAACCATCCTCTCAACTATTCCATCACCTGGGTTTAGTCCAGCTTGTCCTTGAGACAAGCCCAGGTGCACCACTACATTTATATTGTACCCATTGCTCTCAGATTTTATAATACATGGCTCAACAGTTCCAAATTTTTAGTGTTTTGTGGGTGTTTAATGCATGTTTTTAATTTTATGCTGTTGCATTGTTTATTTGCTTAGAATATCACTTAAGTCCCTACTTGGGAAAATTACACTCTGGATGCGTTTCTGGCTTATCCAGTACAAAGAATATCACTGACAAACGAATAGTGAGAAGTACCTCACACTATCACAGGCGATCCCGACTGATCCAACCACAGAATGGCTTGCCCCTTGCCGCCTTTGCGTAGTCACTGCGTCAACACAGTGTCACAACGTCTAGGGACAACATCATTCCCTCTGCTGATCGATTTGCCTCCCAGGAACTTTGATTTCTACCTCTCGGTCTCACACCCTGGCTTCTAGCTTCAAAAATTGATTCCTCTAGCGAAAATACGGGCCTCCTCAAGGCTCTGCATTGCCTCTATGTCAACCTACGCTTGCAAGCTTAGTCTTTGCGTTGCCTCTCCCTGATCTCTCTCTATTTGCTTTGCTGAGTATTCCTGGATCAGGAGAAATCTCCAACCGGAACTATCCCTGCCCCTCACTGCAAAATATCACTTCGAATTCTCTTCCCGACAACTGTTGTGCTTCAGAAATTCGATCTTCGGATCTCCACTCGATGTGTCTTTTAAATACCCATCAGGCCTCCTCTTATAATCCTTCAGTTGAGAACCAACAACCCAGATTAGATACTAATCAATGGATTAGATCATTTTGGCTTGATCCTCGTCTTCCTCTATAAGTTTCACCCACAATTAGATTAATACCCTTTAATTATTTTAATTTCCTAACTTTAGACTTAGGCACCCATTAAAAATAATTAATTATTTTAATAGAATTGTCTCTGAGTGGAATTTCCCAAAACGATTTTTGGGTACTGTGGAATACACGTGTCCAAGCCTCCCTGCAAAATTTGAGGCTTAGAGCACATCCGATGCTGCCAGAAATTAACACAAGCACTCTCTTGTCATCTTAAGGATGACCATCATATCATCCAGGCTCTAAATCAAGTGATGCCCATAAAACAGTGTCAAGGACAACTTGAGTGCGTCCTGGGTCTTGTTGACCCTACCGCCTACACCTACCTATAGTGAGTGAGAAAAGTCTTTAACCCCACAAGGTGTGGTTGTTGGCAAGGAACTAAGAAAAGGGGCTGTCACCTATTCCCAACTCTCTCTGTTTAAGCTATCTCCTAGGCTAGCTATGGGGGGTGGTCCCTAAAAGAAAACTAAGTTAAAGATGTGAGGTTTCTAAGAGAATGTTAAAAATGAAGTGGATTATTTTTTTAAGATTACAAGCAAATATGATGTGAGCAATATGAAATGAAATAACCATTAACAACCATCAACACATGAGATAAGCATATGCATATGAAAAAACTAGTGCCTTCTAAAGCATTGCTAAAAAATGAAAGATAGTTGCTTAATAGAAATGAAATACTTTCAAATAAAACCACAAGTAATCCTGAAAGTGAAACAAGAAAATGTTAGCACAATAAAATAATCAATACAAGATATAAGGATGCCTCCAAGATATGTAATCAATTTCCAAATCAAAGCATACAAGGACATCTTGCAAAAAGAAAACAATTAGTATTCTACTTGCAAAATATAGATGAAATAATGTTTTCCACAACAAAGTATTCAATTCAGCAATGACAAGTAAATGACCAATTGCAAGTAAAACCATGAGATGTGTTAATATGAAATACACCTACACTAGATTTGGATGCAACTGTCTTGGTTACTTTTAATTTAAAATGCCTAATCTAGATGAGAAGTCCTCCTCCCGAGCTCTTACCAAAGGATAAAAATTGGGGTGACTGTAAGAAAGAGGGGGCGAGGACACGGTGGTGTCATCAACAATACCCGTCCCCTAAGTCTTATGAGCTAGCGTGTGCCTTCGTTCTTACAAGGGGACAAGCCACCTTCATAACTGCAGGGCCACAACGCTTTTACCTCACTTCGTACCAAATGGAAGAACTTTCCAGGAAAGTCTTTTTCCCTATGATTTCTATCAAATAAGCTTATGTTTGGAGGTTGATTTTAAATGTGCAACTAAGTTAGGATGCCTACTATGATATGCAAGTAAATTTGCAAGTGCTATGTAAAAGATGGAAATGTTTTAAACACAAGATTGCATAAGCTTTATAACATGTAAAATTGTGAAGTAAAAGTATTTTCTTTGACTTATGATAAATTAATTATCCATCAAAAGCAAAACTTGCAACTTATGAGCAATTGATTTGCATGTAAAATAAATTGCAATGCTTGTGAAAAAAAACTCAAGATTGTGCTCAAAATAGCCTTGCAAAAGAAAATTTTAACTTGAGAGATTAACTTGACATAAAACAAATGGTTTCTTTGGAAAGTGAAATTGCCCAAATACACAATGCATCAAAACTTATGATGTGAAATTGTTGCACAATAGTGAAGCATAAGTGAAATTTAGACAATACCCAAGATAAAATGTATCAAGTTAAAGAGATGTTTGCATAAAGATGAATTGCTATGAAATAAAGTGTAACTTGTGACTTGTAGCAATTAATGTAAATGACAAACAAATTGTAGTGAACTTTAGTAAATGTCATGTCCCCATTTTTATCCTTTTTCATAGTGCAGCCAGGGTGGATTTCCAGGGCAGGAGATGGCCAGGTCTGTAGAGCAGGTTTAGGTCATCAGGGGTTCCGATGGAGTTTTGCAGAGTTTTTATGGGATTTGATGGCATTCGCTTGACGTATTCCACCATCTGCACAATTTTCCTTCCGTTCCGTCGCATTCCGACAACTTTCAGAAATCAACATTATTATTAGGCATAACTTAATTAATTATGCTCAAGGTGGCCTTCTGAGGAGATTAATTAGTGGAACACCTCAATGTAATAGCTCATTGGAATCAGAATGGGAAGATCTACAGGATGGGATGGTTAGATATAAGTTTCAGTGGCCTGAGGAGACATGGTGGCCAATTGACCCTTTTGCCGCATTAAAAGAATATTTTAATTGAAATAAAAGAGGGAAAAGTGCTTCATGATTAAAATAATAATAAAATAGAAGGTTCTAGAGGAGTCCAAATCTATAAAAGAGGAGGAGGAGACCATTGGAGGACATCTTGGGTTGGATATTGTTTCTTGTATGTGAGGTTGAGAACCCAGTTCTCTACTCCATTGGTAGCCCCAGGATGAAAACCCTAGAGTGATTTAGAGAGATTGGACGAGCACCATCTCCCCTTGGTGGATCCATTCAGGGTTCACAAGTTGCAGTGTATTGTTTTTCAATTTGTTTTGGGAGGCCCATTGCGACATTATTGCAGATTTGTTGAAGCCAACTATCTTAGCTATTTTTTCAGCATGTAAAACCCCAGTTCTTATATTATAATAAAGCTGAGATTGTTTCTACTTATCATATTATCAAATTACATGCATTTTATATGTTATATTTTACATGGCAATCTTCTATTCATGAGTAGAAACTTTATGTGAAGGGAATGTGCAAATTTTCTTCATTTGGGACATTACAGTGGTATCAGAGCCTTGGTCTTGGCTCAACCTGAGGGTTCAATGCAAGTTGAGTTATCTAGTTGGAGTCAAAATCTACACACAAAGGGCCAAAATATTGCTGGCCAAAATATTGTTGTTGATTTCTTGATGCATAGTCAAATTTCTTCAAACTGGGCTGTCGATTATTATTGACGCCGCGGAACTTTTATGTGGATTATTTCTTTTATAAGCGTAGTAGCTAAGCATCGAAACCAAGTTTGATTTATTACTGTCCCATGTTTCTCTCAATTCTGGGTTATATGAGAGCATTTTCATTAGCAGGCTGAGAAGTTGCCTGCGAAATCCAGTGGTACTTATAGCTTTATGTTGTAGAGTCCAATTTATGGTGTGTTGTTTTCGGCACCTGTTTTAGAAGATCGATACCAAATTCGAGATTTTCTGTCTTTTGCTCGACTAGAAAGTAGATGGACGAATCAATGAAGAGGCAAGTCAAGGATTGAATTTATTGGGTAGCAACATGTTAAAATTTAACCAGAGTTACAACCATCACTTTTGGCAGAGTTTATAGCTAGATTGGGACAAGAATTGAAGCCTAGTGTTTTGTCGACTTGTTTGTTTGAGTGGAATCGCATTGGGTGAATTGCGCATGGAACGGGAAATGACAGTGAACATGTCGATGTATCACTGGAACTGAATGCGATACATTTGCTTGAGAGCTAGTGCGATTGGATTTTGCATTTGGCTTGGAGCACGTGGCTGTGCGCAAGAGAGTATGTTTGAGTGAAGCGGAGGCACATGGATCGTGAGGCTTCCTATGGAAGTGTAACCGGGTCGCACGATGAAAAGAAACCCGCCTGCTACGTGGGGTCCAGTTGAACAACCTTTTCTTTTGTGGTTGTAAAATGCATAGTGGGGGGCCCGAATCTCATGGAAGCTGCAAGCCATCACTAGGATGGAGCTTGACTAATTCTAGCAAATTCCGAAAGGCATCGATTATGGTGGGGCAAGTTTTAATCATGAAAGGGCCGATGTCATTTTAAAAAGCCGTGAGCATATATCAGGAGTTGTGAATACATGTTAATTTTCTTTCCAAAGTCAGAGGGCCCATATCGCAGGTGGTTGTCGCGGCAATTTGTTCTCAAGCTGTGTGAATCCATATATTGGGGGTCCAAATCATCTTTAAATTTTTATGATGGTTGGAGCTTATTCAAAAGGTGGGCCTAATCAAAGCCAGAAGGGGAGCCTACTTATAAACTTTGTAAAAGCGATTTATTATGCGCGTTATTTGCGTTAGATAATCTAGGTATATGTGCGGCTATCAGACATCTTCCTGTGCATATATGTCTATATATTCCTTTCTCCAGGGCAAACATAAAGTATTCATTCCTCCAAGGTAGACGAGCATTCATTGTAATCGTTGACATCTAAAGGTGGTTCGTTTTCCTATTTGAAGAAATCAAGTTGGCTTTTGACATAGCATATCACCTTACTGAAATCAAGCTCATGAAGCACAACGCCCTCCGCCAGGTTGAAGACAACATTTTGATGAGATATCCCAGAACATGGATGGGGACCGAGTCGATTGTGTCTGGAGAATTTAGCAATGAATTGGCATGAGTGCTGAAGGAGCCTCTTTGGGGAAGAACGAAGTGCATTATGGCTGAGTTCTGTCACATTCTATCCTGAGCTAAGAATCATATCTACAATCAGATTGTGGAGTGCATCATTGCTTTATTCGTACCGGTGCATCGTGTTGGTCTGAATGTGTGGCATCACATTTGAAGCGTAGCTTATTTGTGGACAACATATCACTGAATCTAATTGCTGGGGGATTTATTTCAAGGGACCGTGTTATATACCTCTGCTGGTAGCCGTCCCATATCAGGTTCCTTACATAAATTTGCAGTGCACTATAATCGTGTTCTAAAGGCCACGTATATACCTGTAGCCAAGGAGTTCCAAGTTCCAAACTCATCTCTTTATTATTTTCTTTGTAAAAATGACTATTCATTAAGCATTTGACAAGGAATCTGTGGTTGTTCTTTCAAATCATATCAGTGCTTCTACTTAACCATAAGAATTTCATAGCATTAGAGGGGTTTGAACTTTGTACATATTACTTGCAATGAACTATCAATCATAACTGTGTACCACTGCTAAGCCCAGTAAGGTCAGTTGGCCATATATCAAAACTTTATTGTTGTATTTGAGTCAAGTATTATTGTTGTTGGGAGAGTTAGTAGGGTGCAAGTATGTTATTGCCCAAGTAAATGATAATGATCTATTGATTAAACATAAAATGGAATCAAGTGCATAATACACATATGAAAGCATCAATAAACAATACAAACATATGGAAAAAGCTTTGAACACTTTATTAGTAAAAGGAAGAGTTACAACCCAATTTGCTTGATTCAGTGCCGCTCCTCCAGTTCAATCCTATCCTCTTCTCATAACAAGCAAGACATTTTGACATCATTACAATACTTGAAACTAACTCAAGTCTCATACTAACAACATCTCCCTATAATTCGATGATTTCCAACCCCTGATCACTTGGATGAGTGGTCTTTTTATAGGTGAATGAAGGAATTTATGCCATAAATGGTGACAATGAATGCCCTCCTAAACTTAGGATTTAGTTCCATGGAGGAAGGGATAAAGGGATTGATGTTCCTTAACTTCCTCCCTCATCCAATTTTGAGCCCAAAGGAGTGGATAGCCTTGGGAAACTTCTATAGGTATCCTATGGATAAGAATATTCCAAATCCCAATGCATATTTCACTCAAATTCGCCCAGCGCAGGCCAAAGAGGGCTCAAGTGCGCTGCAATGCACCCTGACAGTGTACTCGGCTGCACTGTAGTGCACCCTGATAAAGGCCTACCTGCGCTGATCTTCTTAGAGGCATTTTTTGGATGATTTAAATCATGGAATCTCTTGGGAAGGAGGCATTATGATGGTTGACTTCATTAGGGCATATAACAACTGAATTAGGGTTTGATGGGCCCTAATAGTACTGATCTGTTAGTTGGGGTTGATGTGCCCAAATGAATCTGTAACAATTGCCCCCTAAAGCATGAAGTCGTAAATATGTATGTCGAGTGAAATACTTTACTATGTGGATGGAAGGTGACCTGCATCAATTACAATACATATATCATGATAATTTGATTTTTTCTCATGAACTTGCTGAGGGAAGGCATACGCATGCTCAACTTATAAACTTTCATTACATGTACAAATATAGTCGTCTACAGATATAGACCCATGAATGGATGACCATGAATGTAAGGCCATTTTACATTTGATTTAGTACTCCTGAAAATATCGCAGCTTGGATGGATGAAACTAGATCTGGGGTCTTCAATCTCGTTCAATCTTTCGCTCAAGTACAAGTTTAACCATGTGAATAGATGATCTGAAGTCGAACATGGGAAGACATCGTCTGATTACCAGCCAATGATGTAAGCCGTTAATAGACGCGAGAGGAATCACCGATAATGATAATGACCCTCAAGGTACTATAGTACATTTCGCATGGTGTGAATAAATGATTTGATGTCAAACACCATACAAAGTCTTTCGGTCGAAGGCCAGTGATGTCAACTTATCGCCGGAAGCGAGAAACTTGCCATTGATGTATGCAAGCCTCAAGGTATTGAAGGGGTTTTTCTAAGTCAACTTCTTGCATAATGTGCTGATGTCGACAAGAAGCGACTTGTCGCAAGAGGGCCTTGATGTATCCCACATCAACGACACGAAACGAGGTAAATGATTTTGGAGATGAAAGTCAATTGACGACAAAAGGTTTAGGAATGGCATTCATGAAAATGAGGGTTTATGGTATTGCAAAGGATGAAGTTTGAACTGAATGACTTCTCTTGAACATGTCGGCGACACTAAAATGAATTGGTAGCATTGACCCAAAAAAAGTAATGGATGGTATGATAAATCAACGGTGTGATAACCATCAAGCTGAATGACCCAATCCACATAGTCACGGTGATGAGGTGAAAGTGTCATGTTCAAGAGTGACTTGCTACCATAAATTGTTCTCCCCTTTTTCCATTTTCCCCAGTCAAGTACCTCTTCATTTTTATCAAGCTTGAGGAGGATAACATATGCTTGTTGTATAATTCCACCCTTTGGGTGAATCCATCGCTATTTGATGCTTTAACGAGTCTAGCGAAGGTGAAACTCGATCTTGTCTAGATGGACAAGTTTGTCGCTATTTGATGTTTTTAACGACAGGGATAACTCGGTCCTTTTCATGTTTAGAGAGTTTGAAAAGGTACAGAAAGAAAATTCCACAAGTTCTTTTTCGTAAATTAATCTCTCAAGTCCGAAAAAGCGTAAAATAATACGAGAGAGAACCTATTGACCATATTCGATCAACGTATTCCTTTTTCGTAGTTAATCTATTTCAACGCGAAAAATGGTTAAACTTATACTGAGTAGATATCAATTCCAATGTAGTATCCCTTTTCAGGGATATCCCTCAAACACAAGCAAACTGGCACAAGTGGTATAGTAGCTGGGAAGCTCAAAGAGATAAAAATAACAGTAGTGCAACATACAATAATGTATACATGGGATATAAGCAGATACTCAAGAAATGCAGAGAGAAATGTTAAGCCATTTTATTATACTGAGTAATGGAAAGAGTACAAGAGGTGATAAGAAAGATAGCACCTCGACTTGCATAAGGCAAGTGAAGAAATACACTTAGAATGGTAAGGAAATGGCTTCTCTCTGAACTGCGTCCAAGCTGCTGGAGAACTGCTGTGCTGCTGCTATTGTTAGAATCAAGTGAGGATTTGGGGCTGTTCCCCTCCTCAGAAAATGCCAAAACTCTGGAATCAACCTCTGCTCAATAAACCTAGAAAAGCCCAGAAAGCTTTTCTAAAATAGTTGACCCCCGAAAATCACCCCCTTGACGATCTCGCTATCCCTCAAGGCTCTGCGTTGCCACTAAAGAGAATCCTTCAAAACTCTGCTCGAGACTCTGCCAAAATCCTGCAAGGGCTGATCCCTTGCTCAATCTCCAAGCTCGAATCCTCCACATAAATCCAATCTGGAGCTCCTACCAAAAGAGACTGCGTCCCTGCGTCCTCCTCTCTCAAGGCTGCGCAGTCATCAAAATGCCCAGCTCCTCTTCAACTCCAAAGATCAATCCTCCTGTAAAAGTCTGATGAAACTACCTTGCCTGAGTAGGCACTCAAAATCCCCCGGGGCTAAGGGTGAGATCTCTGAACGGAGACACTTGATGCACTAAACAGTGCTGCAGACGGGCTAAACAACCAGCGTGCTATAAGTCGAAGTGACTAGCTCAAATGCAACATAATCGAATGCCAAAATGAGGAGGCTCCTCTCTCCTTTATAGCGTTGGCCTCTCTCAAAACCCTAAGGTCCACCTCCTCCAACGTAGCCTCTTTCTTGCCACGTGCTCCTCTTCATTTGCGCAGTCCCTCCAAGTGTCTACGTGGGCCCCCTTCTCTACGTGGTTTTTTGGCCCCCTTGGCTCCCCCATTTAAGTTACACCGTTGTGCTACTAGGGAGTGACTTTATTCAAAAAGTGAGTTATGTCCCCCCTTTCCTCACCTTTTTATTTATAAATAACTATAGAAGGCAAAATTAAGCAAAATCAAATATTCCAATTAGCCATGGCTAATTAGGAATATTACATCCAATCTGTTTACAAGCTGGAAATGACAAATGCTCGACAATCTTTTCATGTTTAGAGCGTCCCAAAAGAGCTTAAAGAGGACTCTAATTTGAGGAACGAGTGGTGTCTAAGGTAGCAACTGGTTCCAGTGATGTTGGAGCTTCTCAAAACATGTTGATTTATGTGAAGAGTGTTAAGTTATGGTATGTTCTATGCTTATAACAGTTTACTTCTTTTTCTTATTATATTCCACCGATTAGCAATCACGTGTACATAAAGTAAAGTGCAGATAGAACGTTAAACGATCGACAGAAAACAAGCCAAGACAAGAGACACAAGATGTGGCGGCTAGCCAGGGACAACCCCACAATGTGTGGGGAAACCCTTTGATCAAATCTTCTTTTATCTTCAATAATTCAGCAGAGATAAATAATACAATTAATCTTATTCATATCAGCAGTAGCAAACCCTAGATCAGCAGCATCAGCATTAGCGGCTTCATTATCAAACTAGGGCAGACGATATCTCACAAACCGACCGTCGGATTGACTTCATTCCACCACCAAAAGTTTCAGCTTCCAGAGGAGGTTCAAATGAACCTACAGTGCAGTTTAGATGAGGAGATCTTCTAGGCCTCGCAAGTCAATCTTTACTTCTGCAGTTGCAGCTTCAGTTTCAGCAGTTTCCGGCTTCAAACGTGTGAGAGAGAGAGACCCATTTCAGTGCAGCAGAGAAGAGACTCATATCTGTGCAGTAGAGAGAGAGAGATGTGATGAGATGAGTGAGTCCAAATGAGGAAAAGTCCTCTTATATTTATACACAACATTGGTGGGTGAATAGATGCGACTATTGGGCTTCCGAGCCTACATGAGTTGTAGGTCAGCTTGATAATAATTCCATAATCAAAATAAATTCATATCTCCATGAATACTTATCAGAGTCAGATGATCTTTATATCAATCCTACACCTCTCAACAAGAGGAATCTAATAAAAATATTATTAGCCATGAATAAGATGACCCACATGAAGTTTTGCCCTGGTTGCCAATTTTAACAAGTCAGTTGGTCCCGGATGTCCTTCAACCGACCGAGAAAGTGATCTATCTGCTCCCCATTCTGCATATAGTATGACCGCAGCTAATTCTCAAGTAACATCTTCCTCTGCACGGAAGTATGCTGGTACAACTTCTTCAAGGTGTCCCACATTTCCTTTGTCATCTCCTTCTCGGCAATATGTTGGACCACATGATCCTTGACCCCATCAAGGATGATGCATTTCGCCTTGGCCATTGCCTCCTCGTACTTCTCATTATCACCCGGGTCAACTGGGATTGCCACTGTTCTCAAGGTGAAGGCCTTGATGCAATGTCTATCTAGAATGGACTGGATCCTGGTCTTCCTGACCACAAAGTTGAATGCCCCATCCAGCCTGTCCTAATCCCTCAGCCCATTCATGGCCATCTCTCTGCTCTTCCTGTCGACTCCTCCAAGTCTCTCTACTTCACTTTCGAAGTTCTCCCTTCAACTCCTGCTGAGTCTCTCTACTTCCCGCCTAGAAGTTCTCTACTAGACTCCCTTTGAGTCTTGATTTGCCTTCTGGAAATCCTCCTCCCAATCGTCAAGTTGCACCTCTCCGATCTTCTGTGCACTTGCAACACTGATTCGGATTCCTTGGCTAGAAATCCGCCTCGGTAGCGACTCCCTCTACCTTGGTTTTGCCCTATTAGGTATTGTTCTACCCACAATACCCCACCAGCTTCACTCCCGCAAACTGCCCACAGCTTCCATGCACCAACAACTAAAGGACTAAGCCTTTAGGCTCTGCGCAATCCCGGCACTGGCAAAAAATGCTCCCTCATCCAACTGTGTCAACCCTCCTAGTCTCTGCGTGAGCCTCTTTCTGCCCTCCTCAACCTCTGCGTTGGCCCCTCTCTGGCTTGGACCGATGACAAAGTCCCTTTATTTCAACCCTTCTTCTGTCGTTTTTTGCAAGGATCAACTTATGTTGACTCAAGACAATTGATTCTACTGCAAATGCTCTGTTCAACCTATGCCTTCAACTCTCCTATGATCTACAACCACGCTTTGATACCATGTTGAAATTTCTAAGTATTACTCATTAGAAATTTAATCTATATTCTTCTAGTTTATTTCTTCTACTTGTTAATTACGAAGAAATTTAAAATATATAAATAATGAAATAAACACAATATAGTCTCAACCATCTACAGATCAACAGCTGAAAGAAAACAAACACACAAGTGACATCGTTATTTTGGGACAACTCGTCCCTGGAAAAACCCAATGCAGTAAAACCGGTGCAGCAATTCTGAGGGTTTATTTTATTATGCAGTCTATCCTTGAGTACAATTGGGTGCCAAACTGGCTCACCCGACAGAGAAAAATAACCGGCAGTAATACCTCTCTATTTATAAGAAGGTATTAAGAAAACCTGCCTCACGAAACCCTCTCTAGCTACACTGAAGCACTGCGTCAACCCTCCCAGCCTTTGCGTCAGCCTCAAAACCCTCTACATTAACCCTCTAAGGCATTGCGCAGCATCTGGGACCCTCTGTGTCACTCCTACTGCCTTCTGTGTTGATGACACAGGGCCTCTAGCCTCTGCATTGCCTCTACTGGGCTCTGCATGGCCTGCTTTGGCTTCTGCTTCTGCTTCTGCCTCTCTGCCTCTGCGCTGGTCTCTCGAAATTATCTTTGCCTCTCTGTCCAGTACTCACTGCCCCTTGCTGCTAATCATTGATTCGACTTTACTTAGCAAACCCTACCCTAGTAAATCGAGTGACTAATCAATCTAGTGTATCTTCCAACTGACCCTCAAGCCTCCTCTTATACTTTTCCTGTTGGTCTTTCAACGGCCAAGATTAAATCTCTAATCAATGTCTAAGATTAGATTTGGCTTGATCCTTATTCTTTGGAACCTTCTAACCCAATTTTATATTAATACCCATTAATATTTTATTTTTCCTAAGTTTAGACTTAGGAACTCCATTAAAAATATCTCCTAAACAGAGTAGAATCTGCCCAACCATTTCTGGATCTTGGAGATCTCATGTGCTTTAGCCTGTCCACCAATTTTCATGGCTACAGCACATCCGATGCTACCCCAAATCAACAACATGAATAGAGTTGAAGCATCAGTTATATAGGAGTCTTCATCAATTTGACTACAGAACAAGGTGGCAATTAGTGTTAGTTTTTTATTGATTTGGTAGCATCGGATAGGGGTTTTAGTTTCAGTTTGTGTCTAAGAGGCTAAGGAACACGAGATCTCGAAAACCCAGAAAACTTTTCGCAACATAAACTTGTGAAACACCTTAATTAAATTTATTAGTCATCATTTAAATATTTCCTAAGTCTAACTTAGGAAAAGTGATTAATTAAAGTGAATTAATTGAGGAAATCGACTTATGCTCTAGAGACTTCCAGAAAATGACATGGATCAAGTCTAAGATGATCTTACCCATCAATAAAAATCTAATCATGGCCATTGAAGCTCTAGCGAGAGATTATATGAGCAAGTCAATAGGATGGAGAAAGACACAAGAGGGAGAGTGAGTTACCTTGGCAAATCGAACTACCCAATTGCAGTGATTCAGCAAGGGAGAAAGTTTGAGCAAGAGAGAGAGGCAGCAGCAGATAATTCAGGAGGAGGATTTCGGAGAGTTTCCCAGTGGCTTTTGTGATATTCTCACTTAGCATTATTGCTAAGTGAAATATCAATTTTGATCAATTTTTCCTTAACTCATGTTTGCACTTAGGAAATGTGGGTTTAGAGGCCACACATTGATTTTTTATTAAAAGCAAGTTCCAAACGTTGGAGGTGGAAGAGAATATTGAACCACTAGTGGAGTGTGGGGGACGAATTGCAGCCCACATGGAGAATACGCATGCCTTGGGGAAGGAAATTTAGTGGGAGGAAATCGAGATGGGCCCACATGAGAACGTTGGATGCATTTTGACAAAAAGGAAGGGAAGGCACTCATTTGGTCATTCATTCATCTTTCAGAAATCTTGTCTTTGACATAGCATACTTGAGTTGAAGCCAAGTCTACAAGTGTTGTTTAGCACACGAGTGTTTCCGAGCAGAAATCTCAACCCTTGCTTTGGTGGACTTCGAGTGCCAGTGCAAGGAGGAGTGCCAGTGCAAGGAGGGAGTTCCATCCTTTTCAGATTGTTCTAGCAGTGGGAGTGCGAGTTTGTGGGGAGGAGTCACTAGTAGCAGCGTAGGGACCATCCAGTGCATGGAGGAGGCACACTTGGGAGTTGAGGAGTGAAGGGAGTTTGGGCCTTAGAAATGAGGAAGAGCTTGGGAGAGAAATTGCTTGGAGATTGCAGCGATTTTTGGGGCCATTTGCAGCACGATTGACTGGTGGGTCAAATTTCCTAGCAGCAGAGCAATAGAGTGAAAAAAGAGTCGAAATTTTAAGGTCACCATAGCCCAATTCCTTCATGGGTTGTTCTGGGTATTTGGTGAAGAGGCCAAGGTTAAATTCCTAGAATTTTCTGAGCACCGGAGGAAGCCCTAGCAGCAGATCTTCATACCCAGCAGTGTATTTATGGGTAGTTCAGCACAGAGCCAAGAGATAGAGCAGCAGCATACTTCAGGGGAACTTCTTATTTTGGGCTTAGCTAGCTTGCCTTGAGCAAGCCCAGATGCACTCTTTCCACCACCTCATTGTACCCTCATCACATTCTAATAAAATAGCTCAACAGCGCAATTTTCGACGCATATTCATGGTCTACTTCATGTGTTTAATTTTTGTGGTTTTTTGTCTATCTATGCTTTGTTATTTACTGTAAAAATTCCCTAAGAATATCACAGTTTTCCAATGCCAAAAAGGCAAGAAAAGGGAGGCCAAAATTATTCTATAGAGAGGTCATGCAGCTAGTAGCCGGAAACCCCAGTGCGAGTGTTGGGAGAGAGGTCGTTTCAGTTGTCGGAGGCTGGAATGATCATCCAGGAGGCAACGCGAATTTTTCTAGAGGTAGAGGGAGGCAAGGACAGCTCATCTGGAGCTAGCTAGCAGGCGATATGAATTGTTCCAAGCCAGCAGTGTGCATTTCTGGAGAGGAATGCGAGCAAGCCAATGGAGGCACAGTTGATTTGCAAAGGGAGAAAATTACCTCTGAGATATTTTGCCAATATATTTGTCGGAGGATTTCTAGTGAGGCATCTAGATTATTGTACTCCCAAAATTTGTTGCATGATATTAAAATAAACCCTCGTCTACTACGGGGTTTTCCAGGGGACATTAGTCCAAAAATTAACGTGTTGATTTTTTGTGTGCATCTGTCTCTCAGTTCCTGAATTTATTTTCCGCGGCGTATTTTATGGTGAAGATTGCAATTGTGAATTATTCGTTAATTGTCGTAAACAATTAAACTGCTAATAGTTAGCAGAATAATATCTAGTAATTGCAATCAAGGAATGTTCACATGGTATCAAAGCATTATTGATCAAATATGAGGCTCAAAGGTGAAATTTTAGTACATTGTGCAATTTCAAAGGGAGATCTGAAGCACAGGATTCAGCTCAGTGTAGGCCAACCAAGAAATGGGAATTGTTGGGCAGGAAAATCGATTTCCAGATGTTGAGTGCAGGAAAATTTTGAGTTGCCCAGAGTGGACTTCCAACAGGCAATGGATATGCTGAGAAGTAGTTTCGGTGAGCAGATTAGTTGATTCGTTGAGCAAATCTGGGTGCAGAAGTTTTGCAGCAAGGGTTCAGCTGCAAATCTGCACAAGGGGGCGAAGAGAAAAGCACACTAAGAAAGATTAATAAAATTTCTCAGAGGGTTTCCAAATATAGTTTTTAGGAGATCCAATTATTTCCAATAGCAGCAAGCCATAACATGCAAATTAATTTGCCAATGCGAGTTTGCCAGACTAGCCGGTTTGAGTTGCAGAGGTTACAGGTTGTGTGCCAGTTCCCGAACAAGGACTTCCAGAAGGTAGAGCGAGTAGTCTCAACCAGCAACTGAAGGCAGTACATTAGCCAGAGAAGGTTTTCCGGAGGCAGATCCGCGCATTCCTAAGGGAGTGTGAACCAGTGTGGAAAAAGTTAGGAAAAAATCGGGATTAAATTCCGATTTTTCGATTTTTTTGGCTGGCCGATTAAATCAACCGATTTTTTGCCGATTTTTTCCCAGTTGAAAAAAGTCGGGATTAAATCGAGACTTTTTCCAAAAAATCGTGGTATTTTTTTAATGATTTTTTTTTTGTTTGAAAAAATCGGGATTTTATTGAAAAAATCGGGATTTTATTGAAAAAGTCCGGATTTTTTAAAAAATGAATAATTTTGTATTTTTTTTAATTTTGCCGACTTTTTCGAAAAACTCCCGACTTTAACGACTTTTTCAACTTTTGGACCCTTGCCGATTTAATCCCAACTTCGACTTTTTCCACATTGGTGTGAACAGTAGAAGGAAGGTCGAGCGAGAAGGAGAAGGAGATTTCTAGACCCAGTCTCTAGTTTATTTGAGTCTCACGAGATGGTCGCAGGAAGTCTCAGAGATCAAGATAGACTTGACAAAGCTTCTAACTTTGGTGTTTGGAAGGTCATGATGTTATTCCTATTGGATGAGCACGATCTGAAGGAGTTTCTGACCGCAGTTGTAGCTAAATTGACAAATCCTATCCAGTGTCTTGACTACATGAAGGGTATGGCCAAAGCTAAGAGGATGGCCCTAGAGGGGGTTCGAGACCATATGGTTCCGCATATTGCAGAGAAAAATACAACAAAGGACATGTAGGACTCTGTTGTGAAGCTATAGCAAGATTCATCAGAGAATTTTAAAATGATTCTCAAGGAGAAGGTAAGGACCACAAAGTTATAGAAGGGTGAGAATGTAACTTTCCTATCTGACCAAAGTTTAGAACATCCCTAATGAGCTAACAATTGTAGGAGAGAAGTTGGATGACAAAGAACTTGTGTGAGTTGCCATAAACAGTTTTTGCAAAGAGTGGGCAACTTTTGTTCAAGGAATCACTAGACGAGATACACTGCCAGATTGGGAATGCCCGTGGAGTGACTTCACTCAAGAGGAGCTAAGGCTTAATGTTGTTGAGGGTACTACTAACAGCAGCAGCAGGGGGCCAAAGGTTGAGAAGGAAGAGGAGAAAGTAATCCTTGCCAATAAGGGGAAGGCAAAAAACGTCCCAGTCAGGGACAAAACTCAAAGGGAGACGAGAAGAAGAAGGATTTGTCGAAGGTCAAATGCTTCAAATGTGGTGAGTTTTGTCACTACGTCACCCAGTGTCCCAAGAGAAAGAAGGACAAGAAGGGGCAATACCAGACAGCAGCTTCGACAGAAATAGATGAGTTGACCTCCAGGTTGGAGGAGTTTGCATTGATAGCAACTATAGCTCCAGATGGAGGAAAAGCATGTGGCTTCAGAGTTGCAAGATCAGGTAGGGTTTGAGGAAGCACAAAATCTGACAGGTGTTCCCTCATGGATCATCACCTTGGCTACAGGGGCCCATAGTATTCAGTGGAAGGAGGATCAAGAAGTCAACAAGGTACAGTCAGAGCTTGAGAGACAGTGCAGATCTAGCTGCAGTCAAATACTAGAGGGCTGCAGAGACAAATGGGCACAGTCATATACTCAGTGGTTAGTGCAGAGCTAGTTGTAGTTAAAGACTCAAGGGAGAGTGCAAAAGCTAGTTGCAAGGACAGTTGATCAATTCTTAGTTGCAGTAGTTGTAGCAGAAGTAGCATTAGATCAAATGCAACACAAGCAATGTAGGAAGCAATGCAAGGAGGCACAGTGTAATATTAGTGGTAGCACAAAAGAAGAGTGGTTCAACTACAGGGCTAGCAAGTGAATCAGAGTATGCATAGTAGCTTGGTGGACAAAGACAATATGTTGTAGATGCCACACACCAGCAGCGTGGTCCAGCTACAGAGGAGAGATGTTGAGGAGAGAACAACTTCCTCGCTAAGAGGGAGAGTTAGTTTTTTATTAACTTGGTAGCATCAGACAGGTGTTCTAGTCTACATTTGTATCTAAAAGGCTAAGGAACACAATATCTCCAAAACCCAAAAAAGGTTTCACGAGATAAACTTGTGAAACACCTTAATTACATTAGTTAGCCATCATTTAAATATTTCCTAAGTCTAACTTAGGAAAATTGATTAATTAAAGTGAATTAATTGTGGAAATCGACTTACGCTCTAGAGACTTCCAGAAATGACTTGGATCAAGTCTAAGATGATCCTAGTTGTGGATAAGGATCTAATCATGGTCGTTGAAGCTCCAACAAGAGATTATAAGACCAAGTTAATGGGATGGAGAAAGACACAAGAGGGAGAGCAAGTTACCTTGGCAGATAGAGCTACCCAATTGCACTGATTCAGCAATGGAGAAAGTTCGAGCCAGAGAGAGAGCATAGGAGAGAGGGAGTAGCAAATAATTTAGGAGGATTCTGAAGAGTTTCCCAGAGGCTTTTCCAATGTCGGGATGCAGGAAAAGGGAGGTCAAAATTGTTTTGCAAAGAGATCATGAAACCAATGCGAGTGTCAGGAGAGATATCGTTTCAGTTGTCGAAGGTTGGAAAGATCATCTGGGAGGCAGAGAAATTTTTTTCAGAGGTAGAGGGAGGCAGGACGACTCATCTAGATCCAGCAAGCAGGACTACAAATTGTTCCAAGCCAGCACTACGCATTTCTGGAGAGGAGTGCGAGCAGGCCAGTGAGGCCTAGTTGATTTACAGAGGGAGAAAATTATCTCCCAAATATTTTGCCAATATATTTGTCGAAGGATTGCTAGTGAGGCATCCAGATTATTGTACTCCCGGAATTTGTTGCATAATAAAATAAACCCTCATCTGTTGCACCGATATTCCCTTCGGGGTTTTTCCGGGGAAGTTAGTCCAAAAATTATTGTGTCGATTTTTTATGTGTGTGCATCTATTTCTCAGTTCCTGATTTTATATTTCGCAACGTATTTTACGATGAAGATTGCAATTGTGAATTATTCGTTAAATGTCGTAAACAATTAAACTGCTAATACTTAGAAGAATAATATCGAGTGATTGCAATCAAGGAATTTTCACAATTAGGAATTCAAACTTTAGTATAGCGAGTTAGCCTTCAATCTTGATTAAAGGAAAGACGAGTTAAGAACCTCATTGTTGATTGTAAAGAGAATGTAATATCTCATTTCATGGATATTCCGCAAACCCCAGCAACTCCAACCAAATAACATACAAGAGATATAGTAATCGAGAAGCTCAAAGTGATGTAAATAACAGTAATGCAACACAATAATATAAACACGGAATACAAGCAGATACTCAAGAAATGCAGAGAGAAATGCTAAGCCATTTTATTATACTGAGTAATGGCATGAATACAAGAGGTGATCAGAAAGATAGCACCTCAACTTGCTCAAGGCAAGTGAAGAAATACACTCAGAATACCAAAGAAATGGCTTCTCTCTGAACTGCGTCGACGCTGCCAGAGAACAGTTGCGCTGCTGCTACCGCTGGAACCAAGTGAGGATTTGGGGCTATTCCCCTCCTCAGAAGATGCTGCAACTCTAGAATCAGCCTCTTACTCAAGAAACCCAAAAAAGCCCGAAAAGCTTTTCCAAAATGGTTGACCCCCGAAAATCACCCCCTTGGGGATCCATGCAATCCCTCAAGGCTCTGCGCTGCCACTAAATGGAACCCTCCAAACTCTGCTCGAAACTCTGCAAAATCCTCCAATATGCAAGGGTTGATCCCTTGCTCAATCTCCCAACTCAAATCCTCAGCAAAACCCCAATCTGGAATTCCCACCAAAAGAACTGTGTCCCTCTCAAGACTGCACAGTCATCCAAATGCCCAGTTCCTCCTCAACCCCAAAGATCAATCCTCCTGCAAAAGACTGTTGAAAGCTACCTTGCCCGAGTAAGCACTTGAAGTCCCCCGGGGCTAAGGGTGAGATCTTTGAACGGAGACACTCAATGCACTAAACAGTGCTGCAGACAGGCTAAACATCCAGCGTGCTCTAAGTCGAAGTAACTAGCTCAAATGCACATAATCGAATGCCAAAATGAGGAGACTCCTCTCTCCTTTATAGCGTTGGCCTCTCTCAACCCTAAGGCCCACCTCCTCCAGCGTAGCCCCTCTCTTGCCACGTGCTCTTCTCCATCTGCGCAGTCCCTCCAAGTGTCTGTGTGGGCCCCTTCTCTACATGGTCCTTTGGCCCCCCCTTAGCTCCCCTTTTAAGTCACAACGTTGTGCTACTAGGGAGTGACTTTATTCTAAAAGTGAGTTATGTCCCCCTTTTCTCACTTCTTTATTTATAAATAACTATAGAAGGCAAAATTGAGCAAAATCTAATATTCCAATTAGCCATGGCTAATTAGGAATATCACAGAGAAAGAATATAATTCTCAATTAACTCATCAATCAAAGCTCGAGTTCTAAATTAGAACTGGGCCTCCTTACATGTTTGAATTGGGCCTATGAAGAGGAGGACAAAGGCACAAAGAATTCATTTGTTTTGTGCACAAAGGTTTGTGTGACAAGACAAACCTCGCAAGTTTGTAAGACATCCTTGATTGTCGAGAGCGCGGGAATTGTGTCCTAAGAAATAGTAGGCACAAGTGCGCTAGGATTTAGTAGTTGGTTGTGCGCAAAGAAGAGGAGTTGGATCCTAATAAATAGGAGGTAAGAAGTGCGCAAGGAAATAGGGATTTCCCCTATAAAATAGGAGTTGATCTACAATAGAGAATAGGGGCTCATGTGTGCTAGGAAATAGGAACCTAGTGCACAAGGATTAAGGAGCCCTCTAGTGAGCAAAGATCAAGCAGAAGAGAGCAGGTTTTGCAGAGCATGTCAAGGAGGCAACAGAGGAGGAATTGTGTGCTAGAGGGTCGAAGATCAAGCAGGATCAAGACCAACCAAGATCAATTGTATCAGTTAAGAATTGTGTGAGAAGCAAAACACTTTCTCAAAAAGAGTTTTCTTTGTAATAGATCCAAGTTCTCAAGAACAATCAATCAAATAGCCACATCAAGCAAGCAAGTTTTCCCTATTGGGTTTCCTAAGAAAACAAGTGTGTCAATTTTTGCATGTGTTATCTCTGTGTTTTTTATTTCACTACTTATGAATTGTTAAGAGACTTCGCAACTTGGTGAAAGTATACTAGATTTCAATTTTCAAATATTCATCCAAGTAGTTGCAGAGTTTCCATGGAAATTTAGCATGGTATCAAAGCAGAGATCAATATAAAGACACCAAATTGACCAGTTAGTGGACAATGCAGATCAAGCAGAAGGCTTGCGCTAGAGTTTGAAGAGCAGAGCAATTCTTTGGATAACACTATGGTGTTCCAAGGACTAAGGTCCGATCACAATTTAGAGGGATCCTTGAATTTCTACTCATGGAAGGAGTGGATCTCAATTGTGTTGGAAGATAATGGAGTGCTCGAGTTTGTGAAGCAGGCAATAGCTCCACCTCAAGATGCCCAAGAGTTGATCCAGCATAACAATAATGACACCAAGGTGAGGAGGATCATTCTTGAGGGGATCAAAGATCATATTATCCCTGATTTCCATGAGAAGAAGATAGCATATGAGACGTTTAAAGCTATCTTAGATCTGTAATAGGGTTCTAGTGATGCCAGGAAAATTGTTCTCAAGGAGAAGCTAAGAAGTATCCAGATGAGCAAAGAAGAGGCTATCATGACATATCTTTCGAAGTTCACTCAAGTTCAACATCATCTAGGTGGAATGGGTGTGACTATAGCAGACAATGACCGTGTGAGTCTTGCGCTTGTGGGACTTCATAAGTGTTGGTATAGCTTCTAAGATGCAGTAAGTTGCAGAGAGAATATTCTTAGTTGGGAAAGGTTATGCGGTGACTGCATTCAAGAAGAAATCCGGAGAGAGACAAGACCTGGTAAAGAAGCTCCAGCAGAGGACGAGGAAAACTTTTCCCTAGTAGACATAGGTAATAGAGCCAAAGCAAAGAAGGGCCAAGGCGAGGCCAAGTCTAGTAAAAAGGGCGAGAAGAAGAAGAAGGATCTAAGCAAGATCAAGTTCTTCCATTGCCATGGGTTCAGACACTATGCAACTAAGTGCCCTAATCAGAAGGATTCTAGTAAGGATCAAGTGGCTGCAACAACTGAGTTAGATACATTTTCTACTCATTTTGAGAAATATTTATCATTGATAGCTTGCATGGCAAGCTCAATAGACAACAATGTATGGTATATTGATTCAGGAATATCCTTCCATATGACCGAGAACAAGGAGTATTTCAACCACCTGAAGGAGAAGGACATGATGTTTTAGATTGAGCTAGGAGATGATGGCAAGTACGCAACTAGGGGAGTTGGTACTGTCAGTTTTGAGAGGGAGTCTGGTAGCACTCTCCATCTTAGAGATGTCATCTATGTTCCAAGCCTGAAGCAGAATCTTGTTTAAGTGGATACCCTCAAGGACAAGAGTTATGATGTCATCTTTAGCAGAGGTAAGGTTTACCTCCAACACTTAGTTTTTGGATTTAAGAAGCAAATAGTCATAAGGAAGAAGAATTTGTCTCTACTACAAGTTGAGACAGGCATAGCTGCACAGAGTAGTGACATGAAGGTGGAGGAGAGCAAAGCTCTAAGGAGTCCTTAGATTGAGAGCAAGTTAGATCTCTCAAGAAGGAGCCTCATCTAGTATCTCAATTTGAGTCTCGACTAGTTGGCAAGTGGGTTGACCAACAGGATGATGAGGAGAAGAGACTAGGGCAAGAGGAGGAAACCACTCCGTTTGTGACTCCCAATACAAGGAGAGTTCGAGTCAAGTGTGCAGAAGAGTTATTTAGGGAGGATCATAAGAGATTTGGACCTCCCAATACCACCTTCAGGCAGAGTAAACAACCATAGAGATACACGAGGTACATGGCAGTTGTGACTGAGATGATAGACTCTCATAATAGGATCATGGTTGGAAGGAAAAGGTCTTCAAATCAGATTTCTCAACAGCAAGCAAGGATGTCTTCTAGTTAAGAGGGAGCATCTACAGTAGTGGATAACGTGGTAGTGTTGGAGACAAATCCAAGTGGAAGATTTTCTTCCAGAAGTACCTTCCTCGCTAAGAGTGAGTCTTGAAATGTAGCGAGCAAAGTCTTTTATCATGTGCCTTAGCCAGTGAAGAACTTGAACTGTCTCATGAGTTAGACTTCAATTAAGATGAGTTATCTCTAGTTTACTGGAATAATAATCAAGTTAACATGTGTAGAGTTGAAGCTTTAGTTATATAGGAGTCTCCATCAGTTTGACTTCAAAACGAGGTGGTTGTTAGTAGTTCAGTTAGAGAAAGTTAGCCTTCAGTCTTGATTGAAGGAAGGACGAGTTAAGAACTCCAGTGTTGATAGGAAGGAGAAAGAGTATCATTCTTACGATCAATTAGAACTAGGCCTCCTTGCATGTTTGAATTGGGCCTATAAAGAGTGTTAAAATATGAAATTGCGGTCAAATTCCACTTTGGACAGCTCACCCGATGGAGAAAATTATTGCATTGAATTCCTCTTTTCGAGATGACCAAAATCGACCTAAAGATCACTCAAATCGGATAAGGGAAAGAGTACTTATGAAGAAAATCCCACATGTGCACATTTGACAAGGTTGGACCTACAGCAAAGTGGACACCCTTGGAAGACTATAAATACAAGTGACATCTACCTCATTTGGACACCATCATGAGACACCCTTCTATCTTGGCTTTTGGCTATCACAGGTCTGAGGCTCGTCCATAAAGGAACAGGTTCGCTCTAAGGTGAAATTGCAAGGTACGAAGCTCGCATCTCAGTTTTAGGGTTTTGGGCCACAGTCACAAGCACAACACAGGACGAAGTCGACCATAGTCCATCGGACAGAAGCTCATCTACGCGACTGGATCCTTCCAGTCACACGGACAATGCAACTAGGAGTTAGGGTTTCAGAATTGCAGTCGCTCATTTCCCTCAGACCAGAGCCGACCCTAATCGCTCGCATGTCAGGCTTAAGGGTGGGACTGGGCTGCTATAGTCGCTCGCATGACTCCTCCTCCATGTGACCGGGACTTAAAGGATGGACTCTCAATTGCATGAAGGTTTCACTCAGTGACCGCAGGGTTCGGCAGTTGACTGCAGACAGTGAAAATTCATTATAGACTTCAGAATCAGATTTTCGAGTATAAGCTTTGTTGGCCTCTTTTATGGATGTTGTAGTTTTTTTTGCTGGTTAGTTGCATAGATGAAGATATGGATCATTGTCCTCTCTTTTGCTGAATCATTTGATGACAATCTAAGAAGAAGAAGAATTTGAAAGGGTTTTTCCCATAGTGGGTTTTGCCCTGGTCTGCAACCAATCCTGGTGTCTCTATGTGTGAATTTTTTCTTCTATTGTTCCTTTATGTTTCATTGCATTCATAATGATGATATTGTTCTTCCTACATAGTTTCATATGTGTGAATTCGAGAATCCCACCCAAATCACCTACTGCAACAACTGATTAAACTTCTCATATCTGTTAAATACTGAAACAAATTATTTATTGTTCCCTACATCAATTATCAAAGCTAACGCACTGCAGCCTTCACTTAATTAATTAATTTGCCCAAAACAAGAACAAAACAAATAGAGAAAGATGCACAAGTGACACAGTATTTTTTGGACAAATGTTCCTAGAAAAACCCAATGCGGGAAAACCGGTGTGTTGAAGTTTCTAAGTCTACCAATTAGAAACCATCCATGCACTTTACTGATTTATTCCTACCTACTTGTTTCGTTACTTAACAAGCTATTTACAATGTAAATACTGAAAATAAACACTAGTGCATGCTCAACATATTACAAATCATCAACTGAAGGAAACAAAAACAATCACACCAAATGACACCATTATTTTTGGACCAATGTCCCCAAAAAAGACCCCATGTGGGAAAACCGTTGCAGAGCTTTGAGGGTTTTCTTATTAAGAAATTTCAGAGTACAATCTGGGTGCCAAATCCAGCTTACCCAACAGAAAATTTCCTTGGCAGTAGTACCTCTCATTCTAAGACAAATGTCCCAACTAAAACCCCAGATAAACCTTCTGGCAACTCCTCAACTCCAATCTGCCCTAGAAACCCCAGTGTCTGCCTTTCTGGACTGCGTCAGCCTCTCTCTGCCCAGCACTGGCCCTGTGTCACCCTGAATGGGCCTACGTCAACCTTAGGAGGCCCTCTGTCATCCTTCTAGCCGTCTATGGCAACAATGTTGGCCTCTCTGAAGCACTGCGCAACTCCTAGCTGCCTCTGCGTGGCCCTGCATGAGCCCTGGCTGCTACTGCGTCACTCTCTCTGGCTCCTGCGCTGATCTCCCGACACTATTTTTGCCTCTCTGTCTCTATGTACTCAATGCCCCTCAACTGCAACTCTGATCACTGATTCTATCTCTCTTAGCAAACCTCGCTCTAGAGAATAGAATGATTGATCACTATGGTGTGCTCACCAAGTGACCCTCAAGCCCCCTCTTATACTTCTCTCGTTGACATATCAACAGCCGAGATTAAGTCCCTAATCAACCGCTAAGATTAGATCTGGCTTGATCCATGTCTTTTGGACCATTCTAACACAATTTTATATTAATCCACATTAATATTTTAATTTCCCTAAGTTTAGACTTAGGGACTCCATTAAAAATATTAATTATTCTAATATCTCATGAACTGTTTAGAATCTGCCCAGACCCTTTTTGAGTATTGGAGATCCCATGCACCCCAACCTCTCCACCAAATTTCGTGGCTAGAGCACATCCAATGCTACCCCAAATCAACATGGTGCATCATTTCTAAGGGTTTTATATTATTAAGCAGTGGTTTCTGAATACAATTCTAGATTCCCTTCCAGCAATCCAATTACAAAGAAAAATAAATTGGCAGAAAACTTAGAGAGATTACCTCACTCTACCCGGCAATTTTAGTTGTTTCGGTAGCTCAACCAACTGTCCCCAGCTATCTCTGCGTTGGCCTTGCATAAGCCGTGCGTCGGCCCAACTAGGCAACCTCTGCCCTCTGAAGCAGTTTCCAGCCCTTCCAGCGCAAAAATCTTAGTTCCCTAACAGATTTCGGACTTCTACACTTGAAGATTGTGTTGCTTCTGCATGAGCCCTTCTGGCTCTGCGTCAACTCTACGTGGGCCCTTCTGACCCAACGTCAACCCCTCCTAGGTCTGCACTACCTCCTCCTGGTGTCTCTCTACCTCTCTATCGCTGATCATGGGTCCTGGAGAAGATACTCCAACCCAACTATCCATACCCCTCACTGAAAAAACTCACTAACGAAAATCTCCTGCCAGCTACTCTACTTTAGAAAATCGATTCTCTGAACTCTCTCTGTTTCCTTCCATGTGATTGTGAAAATTCCTCAACAGGAACCCCTACTGTAGCAACTGATGATATTACTCCTATTTGTTAAATTCCTTTAAACAAATTACTTCTTGTTTCCTACAGCAAATATCGTAATACATACACTGCAGCCTTCACTCAATTAAATTATATGCGGAAATAAGAGACTGAGCAAGAAATTAAATACAACACAAATGACACTATTGTTTTTGGACAAATGTCCCTAGAAAAACCCAATGCGTGAAAACCGGTGCAACAAATCTAAGGGTTTTATATTATGAAGCAGTAGTTCTAAATACAACTTTGGATGCCTTTCTGCCAATCCAGTTACAAAGAAAATGACACTGGCAGAAAACTTAGTGAGATTACCTCACTCCACCCAGCAAATCCCAGCTAATTCGGTAGCTAAACTAACTATCCCCGGTTACAACTATGTTGCCCCTTCGCAATAACTGCGTGGAGCTCTCTAAGGCTTTGTATCAACTCTGCGTTGGGTCTCCTTGCCTCCTAGAGCTCATAATGTCAACCCTCCCGGCTCATCTAGCAACTCCCCCGCAAATTTTGGACTTCTGCTGGAAGACAACTCTGCCTCTGCGTTGGCCCTTTTGGCGCTGCATCAAGCACTGCATGGGCCCTCCTAGCCCAGCGTCAGTCCTTCCTGGGTCTGTGCTGCCTCAACTGGTGCTTCTCTACCTCCCTGTTGAGTATTCGGGGTCCCGAAGAAGATACTCCAACCCAACTATCCCTGCCCCTCAACAACAAGAAATCTCATCGATCAAAATTTCCTCCTGAGAACTTCTCACTTCATAAATTCGATCTCTTGATCTCTCGGTGTGTTTTCCAAATTACCCCCAAGCCTCTTCATATATCTTTCTATTGGACAACCAACGGCCTAGATTAACTCCTAATCAAAGGCTCAGATCATTGTGGCTTGATCTTCGTCTTCTTCTAGAAGTTACACCTACAATTAGATTAATACCCATTAATATTTTAATTTTCCTAAGTTTAGACTGAGGAACAACATTAAAAATATTAATTATTTTCATAAAATCGTTTCTGAGTAGAGTTTCCCAAAACGCTTTCTGGGTTCTTTGGAATACATGTGCCCAAGCCTCCCTGCAAAACTTGAGGCCTAGAGCACATCCAATGCTACCCCAAATCAACACTCCCTCTTAGCGAGGAATATGCTCTAGCAATATACGTTGTTGCATACTGCGCTGACTCTAAACCATCACCTTCTGCATTGTTGATGTCTGACATGTTGTCCACCACTACTGCGCTATTGTTGCAACTATACTGTTCTTGACATTGCCATTGTCAACACTACATCCGTACTACAACTCCCTCTCAAGTGTTGCATATGTGTTGCTGCTAGCACTACCACTACACTGCATATTGTTGTTGCCACTCCATTAGTACTGGAAAAACATCCCAAATTTTTGAACTAATTGTGTTCAGTATGATACCACATGAATGCTGGAGCCTAATTGTTGCTAGTCTCTTCACTGACCAACTAAATTTATTGCGTTGTTGTTGACCTCTACTGTGTGCTATCTGCACTGTTTTCATCTCTGCTTTGTGCTGCTCAGACTCTGGCACTCCTAGCCACTGCAACTGTCTTCTTAACACTCCTCGACACCATCCAACACTAGTTCATCCTGCTGCTCCTGATCTGGGCTCTCGTAGCAAGGTATTGATTCGAGAGGTGGAATCCTCAAGGATCTTTCCCATCTGTAGCTCTTTCGAACAACAACTCCAAATCAGCCCACCTCCCTCCTGGAGGTATCTCGGTTGTCATGGCAAACTCCTCTTCGATCTTCGCAAGCCCAACCTTCAGATCGTGTTTCTCATCCTTGTCCTTCTTCTTGAGAGGACAATATGTAGCGTAGTGACTCATCTCACCTCACCTAAAACACTTGATCTTCAAGACGTCTCCACTGCTCTTGTTGTCCCTTTGATGCAAGGGTTGCATTATCCTCCTCCTCCTTGGGCTTCGACCCACTGTTGTTGCTTCTTTCATCAAGTTTGACCTTGACCAAGTCTCTCCTCAGCTCCTCTTGTTTTAGAGTTGACCACATCACATCCCAATTCGGCAATGTTGTTGTGCCCAGGATACTCTGTACAAAGACTTGCCATTCATCTGAGACAAAATTGAGGGCCAATCTAACCAACTCTGAATCCTGAGGTGTATGCCCCACAGCAAACAACTCATCACGGGTTTTCTTCAGCTTCATGAGGAATGGATCCACACGCTTTTCCTTCTACATTTGAGCAAATCTCAACATCTATTCCAGGTACATCTTTCACTACTCGGAAGATCCCTGATATAACATGGCCAAGGCATCCCACATCTCCTTAGCAATCCCTCTGCTAGCAACGTGACACACCACATGATCCTTGACTCCATCTAGGATCATCAACTTGGCCTTCGCCATCTCAACTCTGTACTTCTTCAACAGATCTGCATCCGCAAGGATAGCCACCAAGCTATCAACGTACGTCTTGAGGGCATGCTCATGTAGAAGGTGTTAGTGTCAGTCTTTCCAGCCTTCCTCCAGTGATCAAATGTGCTCTTACAAAGTGATTTTGAAGTGTCAAGGTCAACTTTTGTCATTTTAGTGAGTCTTCAAGCAAAATTTGGTCACTAGGCATTAGGTCTACGGTTTGCTCTCACTCTTTTCAAAGTTGCCCAAATTCCAATCTATGTCACTATTCAGCTGAGTCTATCATCATTCATAGGGTTGTCATTATCATCTCAGTGTCTAATGAGTCATTTTACACCTTGTTCATGCTTCAGTTGTGCCTTGGCAAGTTCATTTCCCTCTCCAGGGGTTTTGAAGCCAATTTCTCTTAGACGGTCAAATCAATGGCAAAACTTGTTTCCTGATGTTCATACACCTTCCCCTATCCTTAATGTACCTTATCAAGCACTTCCCAACACTCAGATCCCCCAAAATCCTCATTTTGCACAAACCCTAGTTTCTTGCTACAACCTGGCAATTTTCTAGGTTGGGCCTGTGTTTTGCCCTTTTGGACCCCTTCCCCTCAATCAATCTTTGAGATTCCACTTTCCCCTACTTCCTAACATCCCTCCCTACTCCCAAAAATTTCCTCAAGAATTTAGAAGCCCCTTATCCCCTTCATTTCGCTTCATTTCGACCAAAACCCTTGTTCCACACTTCGGGATAGGTTTCACTAAAATGATGTTTCTGAGCAATCAAAGATGATTATTTCAAAACTGAGAGAGGTTTTTGTCCACAACATGCCAAATAATAAAAACCTCCTTCACTTTTTTCACAGGTGTCATGGTTTTAAATAAATGTCAAAAATACCGGCGAGAACGAAGGTGCTCTAAGGACGGTTGGCCAAAGCACAAATACGGAGAAAAAGGCCCGATCCCCTCCGTATCTTGGCCGAGGCTTCCTTGAAGGAGCATAGCACTAAATAGCTCAGCCACAACATAAATTTCAAAATTTTTTGAGCATTTTGGGTCATTTTTGGTATTTTTTGGCAATTTACAGGTTTTTGCTAATTAACGCGTCTCACCCCCGGTGAGACATGTCGTCCCGACACCTCCATTTGACAAAAACTCAGCATTTCCAGATTTTTCATGCAAAGTTACATATGCACATGGAAGGAATTGAGATTTTGTGATGTTTTGGGCCTCCAAAATGTCAAAACACATGCAAATTTTGACTTTCTGCCACCTTTTTGAACTGCAGAAAGAGAATTGATTTTTGACAGGGCAAATGAACTCCAAATCCACAAATTATAGTTGGGTTGGAAAGTAGACTCACAGACCTTTCCAACAAGCCTACTCTTGCCCAATTTGGCCACCTGCAAGTGCCCCAAACATGGCTCCAAAGGCGCGCGACATGTCAGGCAGAGGCGCGCGACATGTCAGGCAGTTTTCACAGGAAATTCATCTACAGCTTAGGAATTCGCCCAGCTTTGACCAGTTTTGACTTGAGATGGGATTTTTCACCCTCTTTGATGTAATTGATGTATTTTCATGTTACCATGACACTCATTTACCTATTCTAGAAGATTCATGCATGAAATAGCAAACATTTAATGAATGGATTGGTTTCCTAGTTTATAGAGGCAAGTTGTTTTAACTGCCTAGTTGTTAGTGCTAAGTTTAGAAGTGGTTGAAACAACTCCTAGAAGGATGGGATCGACCCCTAGAGGCAGGGAAAGAGGTTAGATCATCTATATTATGTACTTTCATACTCATTTACATGGTTGGACTCTTGAGGGAGAAGCTATCATTGTATTATTTCACTGTATCTCTGCAATGTTTGGCTAAGGAAGACCAGGGTTTTGCAGTCTTCTTTGGGATTCTTGTGGACTCATGTGTTGATGGTGTGTTTCTCAATGTTCTTGTAAGCTTTGTTATGTGATTCATTTCCTTTCTTTACTTCTGCACATTAAACAAATGAAGTGTTAAAGT
>APFE031610217.1:1636-14999 GCA_000404065.3 Pinus taeda | reverse complement strand
GGTTCATACCCAATCCTGGTACATGCAGTACCTTTGTAGCGCTAGTACTTGCTCTGGATTCCCTCTAAAAATTGATGGTACCTCTCCCTACTGGAGTACATTTTGTTTTGTTTCCCATCGTAATCAGGAAATCCATCTACTCCTCATTGTAGCTAGAGAAATATTCTCTAACCCCTGTCATATGAGCTAATGCTCCACTGTCTATATGCCAAACACCCTGTGAATTTGAGCCTAATATGTAAGCAAATTCGTCCTCCAATTTGGAAGACAACTCTAAAGCTCCCTGAATATCCAATCGATCCATGGCCACACTGAAGATTTCTTTGTGTGCTATTCCTCTTCCCCCCGACACTGATTTTGCTACTGCAAAACCCTTTGCGCCACATATCAGTAATATGCTCTCGAAAATAACTTTGTTGCTGCTCCCTCTACCTGTTGGAATCACTAATCTCGGGAAATCAATCATTTTCTATCACCTGCAATTGAAAATCGAATTTCCCAAGCAATTCGTACTGCCTGACTAGGTAATTTGTGCAGCCTCTACGAATTTTCTATTGTTGCTCCCTCTAAACAGCGAAATTCCTGCTTCTTCAATCTAAGCTACCAATCTGCTAACCTTGCTCTGATACCATGTGAAAATTCAAAAACTGAAATCCTGTTGTAGCACCTAGAATTAATTCTTCTAATTTTAATTAATTTAACGATTTATTTACTATGACAAATACCAAATTAATCACACTGCAACCTTCACAAATAAGATACTACGGAAATAATAGCGCTGGAAACTGAGAAAATTCTAACACACACCGTTATTTTTGGACAATTGTCCTAGGAAAAACCCAATGTGAGAAAACAGGTGCAGCAGATGAGGGTTTTATTATTATTCTTCAGTGGCAATTCTGAGTACAATGATTTAGATGCTCTACTGGCAATCTAATCTCAAAAGAAACAAAAAAAAACTGGCAAAATTATTGTGAGAATTTTCTCACCCCACAGCAAATTTATGCCCCCGAAATTGCCTCCCTAACCACATACAGATCCTTTTACGTCAAACTCTACGGAGTGCTTGCCCAGAAACTCTGGGAATTATGGCCTCACAGGCTCACTCTTACTACATCTCTCAGAACTGGAATACTCCCTCCTGAAATGTTGTTGACCTCCTCTACCACCTACTACTCACCCATTGACTCTATCTTCTCCGTTGAGTCTCCGCTACTGAGAGAATCGAACTGCCTGGGCAATTGAGTATATGTACTGGTGTGTTCTCCATCACCACATCGATCCTTTCTTATATCTTTCTGGTGGGACTCCAATGACCACGATTAAATCTTAATTGATGGCTCAGATCATTCTTGGATCGATCCATGTGAGTTTCTAGAGAATTCTCACCTTGACTTAATTAATTATGATTAATTAATTATATTCCCTAAGTTTAGACTTGGGAAATATTTTAAAAATGGTTAATACTCTAATTAAGCCATCTCTACATGAAATTTCCATAAACAAATTCTGGGTTTTGCAAATCCCATGCATACTAGTCTCTCCACCAAATTTCGTGGCTAAAACACATCCGATGCTACAAAGACTAACAAGTTTTCCCTGTTGGGTTTCCTGAGAAAACAAGTGTGTCAATTTTTGCATGTGTTTTTATCGGTGTGTTATTTTCTGTTGCTTATGAATTGTTAAGAGACTCTGTATTTTGGTGAAAGTAAAGTAGCTTTCAGTTTTCAAATATTCATCTAAGTTGTAGGGTTTTCATGGAAATTTAACACACACCTCTTGGCAGCTTTACATTGAATCAAAAAAAGTATGATACTCGAAAAAAAATAGGCTTCCTTCCCAAGATAAAGAGTTGGTGAAGGGATTCATGATTGCCACAAACAAGAATTTGGTTCAACAAAGGAAGCATCCATCATATTTATGTGGTTTACCTAAAGTTCATGTGGATGAGGATTGTTTGCCTCAGTGGATGCTTTTTCTAATAGGCATCATGATAGGGATCCAATTGAATCAAAAAAGGTATGGTCCTAAAAAAAACAAGAGGCTTCCTTCCCAAGATAGAGAGGTGGTGAAGGAATTTATGACTACCAGGAACAAGAATTTTGGTTCAACAAAGGAAGCATCCATCATATGTATGTGGTTTACCTAATTTTCATGTGGATGAGAAATGTTTGCCTCATTGGATGCTTCTTCTAATAGGTATCATGACAAGGATCCATTTGGTTGGTGGTGGCTTCATAGCACTGTTTTCAAAACCGACCGGCTCGGAACCGACTTCGCTGAGTTGGTCTGAGCTAGGGCCAAAAATATTGACTTGACCTTGGATTCGGTTTGGCCGGTCGAGTTAATACTGAGCCGACCAAGTTGTCTAACAACTCGGTCGGCTCGGTCGAGCCAGCATTAACCCGACTGAGCTAGAAAAAGAGACCCAGTGTACGTAATCCGGATGAATTTCCTGGAATAACTTAAGTATCATAGTTCTTGTCACCACACCTTCTACAATAGTTGTTCTGATCCATGAAATATCATTAGCAATGCCTAAGTTTTATAGAATAATGTGGCATCCACTCCTTTGATGCATCATGCAATAGGAACAGTTTATGTCCCATGCATAGAAATGTTTTTCTCTATGCATGCTCCTTTTCCTCCAAAACATAATTCATGGATTAACCGGACATCCAAAATAGAACATGGAGATTAAGGGTAAGTTAATAAAGACACTTGAAGTGGATGAACAGACTGACACTGCTTAATAAAAAAAAAAACCAATTTCATCTTTACTGTGCAAATTTTAGATTGAATTTTCTGCGTTCTAATAATCAGAATATCTTGCATCATTTGTTATCTGTTTGGGTTTTGATCTCGATTCTCTATATCATCATCATGTATGTATTGGACAGTGCACTAAGTGCCATTTTAATATAATGGATATATACATGAGCCTGCTTTGATCATATGTTGTCTTCTATCTATATTCTAATGTTGTGTGTTTGGAAACATGAATGAAAATCTTTAAAATTATGTTTTTTTATTAAAAAAATTAAACATGTAATATATTTTTTACAACGACCGAATCATTGAAATCGAGCCAGCCGAGTTGATACTGAGTCGGAGTCGGAGTCGGAGTCAACCCTCGGCTGAGTCGGTGTCAGAGTTGGAATTTTAAAACATTGCTTCATAGTGTGCACACTCTAGAGTTATAGATGTTCGTTATACTGCTACTCTCACGAGTAGTCAAAACCCTGCCTATTTATTTGAATAAGAGAAACCAATTAGGATCCAAGCAGGTAGAGAACCTATTTTGCATTAAATTTCATAGCACCCTTCCACTTCTTGCTCAGAAAGGCCCAAATGCAAGGAGGGTACTTCTAAGATATGGGGCAAATACATAGATGATGTTATGTGTGTGCATTGTGGATGAGGAGATTGAACCATATGGCTTTATAGTTTATTGACATTCCTATACTTGCATACTCAGCAGATGAGACGATGCTAGGGATCATGAAAGGAACCTAGAAGATGAGTCCATTCATTAGGCTCTCTCTTATATGACCCAAGTTAAAGACACCATTGGAGTAACAATTTGTGCTCCCATTCTAATACAGAATTTGAAAATCACGAAACTAACATGAATATAAAAAACTGATATTTTTTTTTCACTTTTGAACAGCTTATAAGTCAATCCAAAATCAGAATAAGGAGACTGATTTCACTTTATTCTGCAAAAGATGCGTCAATAAGACTTGGAATAATAAAACATTGCTCCATTTTAACATTTATTATTTCACAACAGTTCTGCTTAGTTCCTTCAAAGATCAAAAAGAAAATGCATTGTCACTGGGCAACAGCAAATGTATTCACACACAAAACATTCTGAGCTGAAAAAACTAAAAGGAAACACTTATTTTTCTAAACATATAGAGTTTCAACATTCAGATGTTTCTCGTAAGATCATGTGCTTGAAAACATGCTCAACATGTTGAACTCTGCTTAAGTGATATACCATTTGATGTGAAAGATATGTCGAAGGATGGTAAAAAGTGAAATCCTTCCACTGTGGAAAAAGGTATGGTACAAAAAAAACAAGAGGCTTCCTTGCCAAGATAAAGAGGTGGTGAAGGAATTCATGACTGCCAGGAACAAGAATTTTGGTTCAACAAAGGAAGCATCCATCATATGTATGTGGTTTACCTAATTTTCATGTGGACAAGGAATGATTGCCTCGGTGGATGCTTCTTATAATAGGCATCATGACAAGGATCTTTTTGGTTGGTGGTGGCTTCATGGTGTGCACACTCCAGAGTTCTAGATGTTTGTTATACTTAATTTTCAGATGTTTCTCGTAAGATCATGTGCTTGAAAACATGCTCACCATGTTGAACTCTGCTTAAGTGATATACCATTTGATGTGAAAGATATGTCGAAGGATGGTAAAAAGTGAAATCCTTCCACTGTGGAAAAAGGTATGGTACAAAAAAAACAAGAGGCTTCCTTGCCAAGATAAAGAGGTGGTGAAGGAATTCATGACTGCCAGGAACAAGAATTTTGGTTCAACAAAGGAAGCATCCATCATATGTATGTGGTTTACCTAATTTTCATGTGGACAAGGAATGATAGCCTCAGAGGATGCTTCTTATAATAGGCATCATGACAAGGATCTATTTGGTTGGTGGTGGCTTCATGGTGTGCACACTCCAGAGTTCTAGATGTTTGTTATATTTTCATGTGGACAAGGAAAGATTGCCTCGGTGGATGCTTCTTATAATAGGCATCATGACATGGATCTATTTGGTTGGTGGTGGCTTCATGGTGTGCATACTCCAGAGTTCTAGATGTTTGTTATACTTTTACTCTCACGAGTAGTCAATTCCTTGCCTATTTATTTAAATAAGAGAAGCCAATTGGGGTCCAGGCAATTAGAGAACCTATTCTGCATTCAATTTCATAGCACCCTTCCACTTCTTGCTCAGAAAGATCCAAGTGCAAGGAGGGTCCTTCTAAGATATGGGACAAATACATAGATGATGTTATGTGTGTGGATGAGGAGATTGAACCATATGGATTTGTTGAGCTTCCTACACTTGCATACTCAGCAGATGAGACAACGCCTAGGATCATGGAAGGAACCTAGAAGATGAGTCCATCATTAGGCTCTCTCTTATATGACCCAAGTTAAAGACACCATTGGAGTAACAATTTGTGCTCCCATTCTACAGAATTTGAATCTAGAAACTAACATGAATATAAAAGACTGACATATTTTTTTTTATTTCACTCTTGAATTGCTTATAATTCAATCCAAAATCAGGATAAGGAGACTGCTTTTACTTTATTCTTCGAAAGAAGTGCCAATAATACTTAGGATAACAAAACGTTGCTCCATTTTAACATTTATGATTTCACAGCAGGTCTGCTTAGTTCCTTCAAAGATCAAAAAGTAAATGCATCGTCACTGGCCAACAGCAAATGTATTCACACACGGAAAACATTCTAAGCTGAAAAAATAAAAGGAAACATTTATTTTTCTAAACATACAGAGTTTCACCATTCAGATGTTTGCCATGAAAACATGCTCACCATGAGTGATAGAACTCTGCTCGAGTGATAAACCATTTGATGTGAAAGATATGTCGAAGGATGGTAAAGAGTGAAAAATTCTTCCACTGTCTCACTCATGCTGCGCTGATCAGACTTGGGTATGCCACGAACAAGAATAGTGAAGTGATTTGGTTGAGGGGGAGATGAGTTGAAATAAGAAAACCGTTTTTCTGCAATACCTTTATATTCCTGCAGAATATTTTCTGAATTAGAACCATATATTCAGTTTCAGTTCTGATCCCAAACTTCTATCTCACTTGCATGATCCTTTGTATTTTAAGTTTGACATCAACTTTATTGATCTTGATGCAAATTATAATCTGATATGTCACTATAAAGAACCTTCCTGGGACAAAAACTTGGTTCACGTTCTGAACTTCTATCATATTGCAGTAGTACCTTTATATTTTGAAAATTTTACTATTAAGACTTTTGAGATAGCAGTCCCAAACCCAATATAGGTGTGAGACTTGGGAAAATAATTTCCCAAGCACAGAAACAAAATGAAATGCATAAATTAACCAGCTGAATATTGATACTTTGGCTTGACATTTCAGGCCCAATTTGTCAAGATGGAATCAATTATATGAAAAACCTTTATCACACAAAGCTATGAAGCTGTACAAGAACAGATTAAACATTCAAATAGCAGATAACACTCAATGGAAGGTAGGGATTGTAAGAATTTGTAGATAGATGGGTCAAAAAATGCCAGCCTATCTAGAGGAGTGGACCTGGCCTTAGATGTGGGGCGTTGAGAACTTGAGATGAAGGGCTCTCAACAATAAATTAATAGTGCAATTGTTAAGCCCTATATAAGCCCCGTGTTAACCCTAAAACCCCTTATTAAGCCCTAGATATCTAGTGATTCCATTTCTATTGTTATATTGTTATGTAGGCTAGAACCTTTCATAGCCTCATTTTATTATAGTTTTACCCTTTATCTCTTATATATATATATACACACACACACACAAAAGAGACTTAGTATTAGGATCAGAAAATCTCATATTGTACACAATGTATTCATTGTAAAAGGAGGTTTCCCCTCATAGAGGACTGTAATTATTGGTTTCTTATCATTTTTGAGGCACAAGGTTCATAATATTTGGTATAGAGAGCATATGATCCTAGAGTCTTGCTGCTCTAAACGAGTCATCTTGGACAACACTTGTGGGAAGGGGTATGTTAAGCCCTATATGAGCCACATGTTAACCTAAAGATATCAAACCAAGTAAGTTAAGCCCCAGATATTGAGTGATTACAATTCTATTGTTATATAGTTATGTAGGCTAGAACCTTTCATGGTCCCATATTTACTATAAGTGTACCTTTTGTCTCTTATATATACAAAGGAGGCCTAGTCTTGGGATCAGAAAATCTTGTCTTGTACATTGTATTCATTGTAAAAGGGGGTTTCCCCCTCAAAGAGAACTGTAATTATTAGTTTCTTATCATTTTTAAGGGGCAAGGTTCATAACAGAAATCCAAACTTCGCTCTGCTGGTTTGAATGGGCTTAACCATTGCTTGCCACAAAATGAAGAGTGAAGCATTCTGGACTGAATGCAAAATGGCCCATTCATTCTGGGACTGGGTTGCAGCAGAATTTTCAATGATATTTGTGCATCAGCTTCAGCTCAAGGGGTCAGTGTTAGGGGATAACTAGATGATTAGATTAATGACAGGAATTTTGGAGCACCATCCCACTCACAGGCCTCTTTTTCGTGTGGAAAATGAGATGCAGGGAGACATTTGATGAGGAATTGGTGAAGTATTGGCCTTTAGACGTTGATAACTCCTCAAATCCCAATTTGGCCAGATAACTTTAGTAAATATATTGATTCTCTGGAGTTTAGGGGTAATCCTAACATGGCCTTTCTAGCCAATTTAAGGAGAGGAGACCATGCTCAAAGACCCCATTTTATGTACCATTAGAAGTATACCTTTTAACCAATAAATTTAATATAAGATGCATTTTATCAATAGTAAATAAATAAATGTTTCAAGAGACCACATTGAATACATTTGAGCCCCTGGGTTGCAAGTCAGGTGCAGGTTAGCACACTGCATTTACAATGAGAAATTCAATAATAAGGATATCAAAAAAACTTACTAAATAGAGAAGACAACAAGCAGCTCCTGAAATAAGATAAACAGCACAAAAGTGCACCCACAGCCTGCACCAGAAAACCCACATATCAAACTAAACTGAAAAGGACCCCACTACAATAATTATATTGCAAACAAAAAAAAATTCTTAAATTGGTAATGTGTGCACAAGACTTATATACTTCTTGATATGCCACTAACAACAAGGTAGCAATCAACCATCATGTGATTGTGGATGAAATTATAGCCATTTTTCGGCCTAAACCAATCTGAAATATGACCATAGTGGTTGTTTTAACTGTTGAAGAATGATGGGCAATTATGAATATTAGGATTCTTCTAGACTTGATAACAGCTTGTGAAGTACTTTTGCAATTTCCCTTTATTAGCTTGACTTTCTTCTTCTTATAATTAGTGTGTGTTTACTTCATCAAATTGCTATCAAAAACAAAGAACAAGAACACAAAACCTCTCTCGCTTAGAGAGGAAAACCCTTGAATCTCTTCTTATAGATATTTAGATTTGAATACGAGGACCCTGAACAAAGTAGATTCAAAGTTACCTCCAAGATGTTTGTCACTATCTTCTGCACTTGTTAGATTCACTGTCTTGACATCACTGTTTTCCTTATGCCTTTCATTGTTCTGTCACTGACTTTGATACTTTCTCTTCTCAACTTGTCAGAGTCTTTTTAATTCCTCGTTGATTGCCCCTGACATAAGATATGCCACCACTTGTTACTGTGTATACAAATGCGCAGTCCTTTTATAAGTCATGTAGTGTATACATTACAGTGAGTTCCCTTTCAAAGGATGTCCCGAGAATACTCTTCTTGGCTTATGTATCTTCGTATGATTGAAATATTCTTACAGGCTTTCGGAAAGCCTTTCACATATAGTTGTACCGAGACCCTGAAATATATGTATGGAGACTCTTAAGATAAGTGCTGAGACTTCTTCGATGCTCTGAGATAAATACTGAGGCTCTGAGATATACTTCGATGCTCACTGAGACTTTCGAGACATATGCCAAGACGAGACTTCTGAGATATGTATGCCGAGACTAGAAACACCGGGATTTCTGAGATATATATACCAAGACTAGATACACTGAAATTCCTGAGATATAAATGCCGAGACTTCGTCCTTCGAGATATGAGCTTCTGAGATAAACATCGAAGCTCTAACCTTCACTGTGTATTGAGATATATGTCGAGACCCTTCCTTGTATACTTGATGACTGAGATATATGTCAAGACCCTTCCTTGTATATTCGATGACTGTGATATATATCGAGACCCACCCTTGTATATTCGATGTCAGTAATCCGAAGACTTGTGTTTCTTGATTCTTCGTTACCCATGTATATATATAGGTCAAAGATAATGCCTCAAGCTAACAGGAGAGTTTTCAAATCTGAGCCGACACTCCAAGGAGATATACTGCAGTTTGTAGAGTAAGTTTCTGCACGAAGATAGTGACACTTATCTTGGAGAGTTCTCTTTGATCTTTGACCTTATGACTCTTATAATATTTATGATGAAATATGAGAACCCTAAAGACATCAAGACGAAGTCTTTTATCTATGGTAAACACATCTTGCTCATGAAACCCATGATGCAAGGAATAACAATTTTCTTCATAAAATTATCATTCAACATCATAATGAAAACCGAACCTAGTTACCTTTCCTTCAACAGGTTGCAAGGTAAGCGAGTGCAGGTTGAGGGGCAGTCAACAGATGGTAGTGTGCATGAAGAGCACAGAGAGGATGAGGCTGCAAATGCTCTAAGGAAGACTAGTCTCAGTTCTGATTTTGAAAACAGCACAAAGAAAATGACACCTGAGTGGTGCTATAGCACCCTGATGTGAGGTTAGAGGAATTTCCACAACCAAGAGAAGAATGATGAAGGGCAGGACCTATGCGGAAAGGTAAGCAACAACAGTAAGTATGTTTTTGTTCATTTGCTATTGTAGTGAAGTCATCAGAATATTGTGTTGAGATTTGTGGCTTGAAAGGTGATACTGCATGGATCAGGTTCCATAACATGCAGCGAGTCACCTTCATTATTTCCTATGGCCGTTAATTAATGAATTTCCTATGCCAGGACTTTAGACGGCAATTTAATTTAATTGTTGGGTACCTTTCTGTACAAGGGAAAATAAGTCAACGACAAATTCAGTCGTGATCATTGATCTCAGTAAAGTGAGATCTAATCTCAACCGTTGAGATTAGGGTTTGATATTTTTAATAGGGGGTTCAAGCCAAAGGATATACAATTTATTTGGCATGAGTTGGGATTCAGTGGAGCACAGTATTTGGCAGTGAGAGCAAGAAGATGCTAGATCGAGCCAGCTAGAGAAAATTAGTGCAAGCGATATCAGTAGAGAGGCCAAGTTACCTCGGCACATGCGGGCCAAATTATCCTGAGTGAGTTCAAGCCAAAGGAGATACAATTGATTTGGCATGATTGGGATTCAGTGGAGCGCAGTGTTTGGCAGTGAGAGCAAGAAGAGGCTAGATCGAGCCAGCTAGAGAAAATTAGTCCAAGCGATACCAGTAGAGAGGCAAAGTTACCTCGGCACATGTGGGCCAAATTATCCTGAGTGAGTAGGCCGAAATTTCGTTTGGGCCATGAGGCCGAGCTTTCCTTGTGCGCAGACATTCTTTTGTTTGGCCGTATGTGTGGGTCATACAATGATCAGGTGAGAGAGAGGGCCAAGATCTTTTGTTCTGTATGTGCCACAACAAATTCTTGTAAGACTATTGTAAAAAAATATTTCCCCTAAAGTTGAATAAGAAGCCCAAATTATTAAATTTTTGAGGAAATTAGCTCAAGATAATTAATTTTGAGCTAGTTAAAATGGAATTAAATGATAAATTCGAAAATTCCTCAAAAATAAAATTTCAACGACTAAGACTAAAGATGATCGAGTATTTTTCAATAGCCAAGATTATTTTGACAAAGATCAAGGAAACTAGTCGTTATTTCACTTGGAGTATTTATCTATAAATTAGAGAGTCATTTGAGTATCTAGTCATCTGATTTTTTACTAGGAAATTGTTGCTAAAGCATTTGTGTAAACTATTGTTACGCACGGAACTATACTTTCTATCATAATAAAAATTTTGGGGTGCAACTCGAGGTGTCCATGTTCAATGATTTGTGGTATATACTGACTACAAGCTTTTCTATGTTGTGTTGATAAATGGTAAGCTCTGTTTTTCATTGGATGGAGATAAAATCATTCTATTGATAGTTTTCAGTAAATCTAGGCGATTTGATTCGCCATATGATTAACAGATTGTCTTGAGATAAATACATAGTGTTTACAAGTACTTCAGTCCTTGGTATCCACGTTCACAAACTGTGGGCAAGGATCAACTTTGCTTGGACCTTGAATATTTATGTGATGGATTAAATCTTCGCTAAGGCTATAGTGTGCATGCAGTTTCTAAAGTGTTTTTAGTCATCTATCAAAGAAAATAACGATAAAAATTATTTCTCAAAAAATTGAATCTTTAAAACCCTTGTATGTTTGTATATTTGTAAAATTATTTTTGCTAATTGGGGTTTTGGGGTTTTAAGATTTTTGTATATATTTGAGGTTTTGGGTGTTTTATTTTCATTTTTGCAGGTGAAATCAAGGAAGGAGGTTCAAGTAGAAATAGATCTATGCCCTTGCGGGTAAGATATAGTCTCTAAATATTTTTTGCGAGGCCAACCATTGAGAAATTTGTAGTTAAATTCAAATTTGAAAAGGAAAAAATTTTATGAGACAAGGGTTTTAGTTTTAAGCCTTCCTAGGCCCGGATCTAGCCCCCTCTAGTCCAGCATCAACCTCTAAGGCCCCTACGTCAACCTTTCTTGCCTTTGTGTCAACTTTTTCGGCCTCTTAAAGGCAGGTCGTAGTCTCTAAGGGGCTCAGTCTTCCCTCCTAGCCCTTGTGTTAGGGTTTCTAGGCCATTTTTGGCCTAGTCATGACCTCAAGAAGCCTCAGCCTCCTTCCTCCACCCTAGATGAGTAAGTTCCTCAGATAGAACACCAAAGGACACCGGTCACAAATAGATCACAGATCAATACACCAGTATTCTTGACGTGGTTAAAACCCTCAAAGAGTGAAACAGTCCATGGCCTGAGCCAATGCGACCACTTTAGGCAATGTATTAATAAAAGAAAGAAAATTTACATAAGCTTCTCTCATGAACAATCACCCTACAAATGACCCTCCATGCTCTTTAAATAGAGATCATGGACCAATCGGGTGTTAAGCCACAGATCAAGTGTCAGTAATACCGAGGAGAGAATGAACCATCAAATCACTTCATGTCTAGAACATATCATGACCGTTGAATTGTAAGTTACAAATGTACATAGTAAAGAAACACACTTTACCTAACTCTACACTAGACCAAGTTATACTTAACTATTTCCTATGTGTCGAAATATCCTAACATCACCCCTTAAGAACAACTTGGGATAGGACTAAAGGATGTACAAATATGACATAATAGGAGCAGGAAGGAGGCATTAGAGCCTAACCCCCCTTAGTGACAACCTCCTGAACTCCAACCATAAATCGAAGTTTAGTAAACTTCGCCTCTGTGAGAGCCTTTGTAAAGATGTCTGCAACTTGATCATCGGTTGAACAATATTGCACTTCATGAACATGGTCATGAATCAGCTTTTCGATGAAGTGCATGTGTAGTTCAATGTGTTTGTTGCACTGATGTTGGACTAGATCTTTGCATAGTTGAATGGCACTTTGATTATCACACCAAAGTGTAGTCAAATGCTGCTGCTAAAAACCAAACTCTGACAGGATCTGACAAAAGCCACAGGGCTTCCTTACTAGCTTCTACGGCGCCACAATACTCTGCTTCTGCTGAAGAAAGAGAAATGGCACTTTGTTTCTTACAAGCCCATGTAATAGGTCCAAAACCAAGAGTGAAGACATAACCTATAGTAGACTTCCGATCATCAAGGTCACCAGCCCAATCGAAATCAATGAAACCAACCAATAGAGGAGATGCTTCTGCACTGTAATGAATCCCAAACTGAACTGTACCTCGAACATAACGAAGTATTCTTTTAGCTACTTTCCAATGAGTTTCATGTGGATTTTCCGTAAACCGAGTAACAAAGCCAACAACAAAGGAAAGGTCAAGACGGGTATGGGTCAGATACAAAAGTTTTCCTACAAGTTGACGGTATAAGGTAGCATCAACTTTAGGGGAAGTACAAGTGACTAAAAGTTTGGCTCTAGACTGAAAGGGAGAAGGCGCTGGCTTACAGTCCCATGTGAAAGTGACGTAGAATATCACAGGCATACTTGGACTGGGAAAGGAAAATACCTTCCTTGGATTGCAAGACTTGAAGACCAAGAAAATAATGCAAGTGTCCTAAGTCCATCATTTCAAACTTCTTTTTAAGGCTGAACTTCACATGGTTTATAAGGTTGGGATCACTACCAGTAAGGATAAGATCATCAACATAAAGAACAAGAATGATAAAAGACTTACCCACTTTCTTCGTGTAGACAGTATTGTCAGAATGACACCTAGAAAAGCCAGCATCTAAAAGAAAGTTATCCATTTTGGCATACCAAGCTCGAGGGGCTTGCTTGAGACCATAAAGGGATTTCTTAAGCCGAC
>APFE031610216.1:0-10028 GCA_000404065.3 Pinus taeda | reverse complement strand
CGTGATGTATTTGACCGCCAGTAGGCCGGACATAATGTATGCAGTGATTTTGGTGTCCAGGTTCATGGATACACCCAAGGAAACACATTAGTAAGCAGCGAAAAGAAATCTAAGGTATGTTAGTGGGAAAAATGAGTATGGTATTTTGTACGACACAATAAGTGATTTTAGGTTGGTTGGTCACACTCACAATGATTGGGCAAGAAGTGTCCATGACGAAAAGAGCACATCAAATATGTTTTTAATATGGTTAATCAATAAAATATTATAATTTTACAGGTACTATCTCAATGGCTAAAGCATGTATATATGTGTAGATTTTAATGTTTTTATTTTTATAAATTTTAATAATCTTTTACATATTTATATTCTCATAGATTTTACTAATCAAATGGTTTGGAATTTTTATTTGAGCCCAAATAAATTAATGATGTCCAATTTTGTGAAAAAATGACCTCTAGCTAAATGTTGGAAGCATATTTTTCGTGATTCTACATTATTTTAACATGGAACTTAGAAAACATAGAAAAATAGAGTTAATGCATTTTGATTTGTGCGGTTGTATGTTTATTCCATTTTCTTTTGGTAATAGATTAGTATAGATCCATTTTAATTTTGAATTTACAAGGGATAAAAGATATCATATTTCTCAAAATGTAATTTTTTTTTTTTAATAGAACTTAAAGGAAAGGTTTATAGCTCTAGAGAGATTTGATTCCCAAGATGAATCTATGTTCGTTTTGAGCAACACATTAATAAAATGTTTTAACTATAAGTAATTTTTCATTTTCACTTGTTTTAAATATATATACATGGTTTACATTGAATATCTCTCTTTATATGTGTGTGTTTTTAAATGGTTACATGTCAAGCCCATATTAAACATTTGAAGGAATTACATATTTTACTCAACATACATACAAGAATGTTTTATTTACAATCTACATTATTCTTTTTTTTGTCATTTATAGTTTTTAATTATTAGATGTCAACTCTATAGAATGGAATAATTAAGCATCTTCTTCACAATGATATTTAAAAACACCAGAAATTTTTTAATCTAAATTATTTTGTTTTTCTTTATACAAAAGTAATATAAAATTCTATTATTTAATAAAAACATTGAAATATTTTATCTATGGTTAATTTTCAGCTATTTTTTATTAATAATATATTTTTGTTGTAAATATTACAAGTCAATTGAACATAGAATGAATCACACCCCTTGTAGTATCAATAAGATTATAGTTACAGGTTATATTTCAACTCTATATTAAGTAGAAAAGGAATTACATATCTCCCTCGTGCTAAAAAGTAAATATTTTTTTACTTTTAATTACTTTAACTCTCAATATCAAAATTAAGGTGAAAAATAAATTATTTTATTTATGATCAATATTAATTTGTGTGATCTCGGATGTGGGTGATTAATAACGCTGGTATAGTGCAACAGATCTAGGCTGGCAAGTGGCACGACCACATGGCAACCCATGCTTCCACCCAGAAGCCCACTGCCATAATTAATGGTGTTTTAATGCTGTGTGAAGGCAGAGGAAACCTTACCTTGATCCATAAGATGGAGATTTCGGACCGCCTTCCCCCTGTTATGTCGTTGAACTGTACCTGCCCCCCCGCTGCTGCAGAGCCAAGCTCGTGCACGTCAATGGGGAGAAAGTGCCAGATCCTTTGCTATATTGAAATGGTTGAAGATTCCCACTTCTCACATAATCTGCTTTGCTACTTCAAAATTGATTCTACGGCCTTGAACTCTGCTTCTAAACATCGAATTCCCCATTCTCCTACTCCCACTAGCTATTCTATCCTGCGTCCTGCTCCTCCTAGCACCCATCGAACCAATTCCAACCAGAGAAATATGCCTCGTTTGCGGCACCGGATGCAATGTAGAAGGGGAAGCAACAGAGGCAGAGCAACTTGCCCTCCCTTGCCGTCCCTCTCTGCCTCTAATCCTTCAGATTCTTCCTCCATCTTGATAGCGGCTCACTTCACGGGTCGGTATCCCTCGACCCACAGTGGCAGGGGGCGTGCTCAGATGGCCGACACTAGGCATGTTGCAAATGCTCACCATCCTCCTGATGCCTCTGTCCCGATGATGCAACCCTGCCATTCTACCCCATTTTAGTTTCGTTGCATGCTGGAGCGCCTGTGCATTATTACTACCATTTCAGTTACTTTCAGAAAGGAGCCACATAGCTCTGTCATCTCGACTCACATCATTCAATGAAGGACCAACACCAGCAGAAGGAAAACTCCTAGTAGCAGCTCTGGGACTCGCAGAACACATGGTGATGCTCTGAACCAAACAGAAGCTGCTCAGGGACACAATACTCCATGCGAAAATATGAATATGGAAGCAATGACTAGCGAGCAATAACATGATGAAGATGACATGGAGGCTTACAGGTGTCTAATTTTGGAGGAACCTCTGCCACCTAATGACACCTAGCAGGCCTAGGTTTTTTTTCAAGTTTCTTTGAGCACTCGGTCACCAACTTAGGGGCCTTTTTTGATGCTTTTTGTTGTAATTGTTGTCAATTTTGTTGTTTTGATCAACCAACTATTCCACAATGTTACCACAGGATGGTTGTCCTATGTGGGTAGCACACTCCTCGAGTTTTGGACTGGTTTCCTTGATGAGGATAGTCTTTTTCAATTATTGTTTGTTAAAACATGGTAAAATATGAGACAGGATCTGCAGAGGCTAGTGCTGCCATGTACTATTTTTTCTTAAATTAATAGAATTAGTCATATTTCGAAAAAAAAATATTAATTTGTGTGTTATTGATATATATATATATATTTTTGTAGGCAAAGGTGGTACTCGCATTTTCTATTATCACATCAAAAAATTACAGCAGTGTTGGTGGAACCAACTACCCGCCCACCAGGGGAAACCGAGTAGGGTGTCCACCTAAAGTTTTTAACAGCAAACCAAAAAAAGAAATACCGCATTCTATTTTTCCATGCTAAATAAACATTACAGTCCTTCCCTAGTCTAATTCTGCTGATATGCATATAGTAGCTGTCTATTACAAAATGAGGGAAGCTGTCTAGATTATCTATATACCGTAGATTCATCAAAAGGGAGACAAGAACTAAAACTACTCAACTGCATTTGCAAGGATTGGAGAGTCCTCCTTGTTGCTCTTCTGCTGGCTGTCCTTGAGCAATTGCTGAATCTCATCTAACTGCTTCCCTTGCATCTCCATGGAGATTTGCAGGATGCAGAGCTCACGTCTCAAGTTAGGAACACCTTGAGCCAACTCAGCCATTTCAGAAGCCACCTGCTCCAAGGCCTTGGCAAGCAACTGTTTCATCACCCAGTAAATGTGTAAGGACTGCTTGAAAAGAGACATTCTGCCTCTCGTATTACCGGGGTCATGCACCAGCAGCTCCCAATCCTCCATTTCCAAATCAGATTGAGCTTGTATTGCTTCTTCTTCCATATTTTGGATGATTCGCCTGATTTTGGGATTGGTATTCTGAACGTATGCTCTCTCTGCACGCTGTATTTTATGCTCGAAAGTTTGTCTGGCCCTCCTGCCAGGACGTCTGCTCTGCTCCGGTTCTTCTCCCTTACCGTCCCGAGCTTTGTTGGCCTTGCTATTCTGACCACGGATTGGGGCAGCCTCGCGGACACCCTGATGAATCCTCCTCCGACAGCCGCGCTGCGGTACCCGTCTGCCACGTCGGCTCCGCTGGCTAACACCCATGGCGTACTGCTCCCATTCCTCTGCATTCATACTCTGGTCGCGGCTTCCATCCTCGTCTGAAGTATCAGGAATTTCAAAAACTTCCTCCGGGTCCTCTTCCTTCACTACCCCTTTTCCTTTCCAGTCTAGTTCCCTGGTACGCGCAGCTTCCATTTCCTCCGCTAACCGAGCCCTCTTTCTAGTTTCCATAGATCCGCTCACAGAAGGCCAACTATGATTAATGCGGGAAGCTCTCAGGCGACCTGTGATTCCTCTCGCGCTGCAAATGCTAACTGAAGTCTTCTGATGCCGGGTGCTTTGCATGCAAGCTTTTATAAATTCCCGGAACCCGCTCCTGCTATCAATCCGGCTGTCCGAATCCTGCCATTTGTTCCTCTGATCATGGCATTTCCTATCAACCATCCTATTAGATTTATTCCGGTCTGAAGTCCCTGACATGTACTCGCTATTTCTGCGCCAGTTCGAATCTATGATTGGGTTTATATGAGGTGGATTTTTCCCCTCAGATTTCGTACCATTTCGATGTGATCTCGCATGGCGATCACCGATCCCTTCTCCCGGTCCTTTCTGACATTCCTTAACTGCCTGTCCCAAATTCTGTCCGTCCCCAATGCTTCGCACGAGTATTACAATTCGCATGGGGATCCTAATCATAATGAGCTTGCGTGGTCTGGACGCTCCACGTCCCCCTGGTGATCCAGGTCATCGCTCTCCACCTTTCTACCTGTGGCTTGGTCATGATCGGCCTTGATTATGGTTGCCAGGTCCATCCATTCCTTGTGCCCGCACACCGCTCTCCATTGAACATCCACCGAGCTGCCGCGGCCTCTGCATCCCCAGTTAGCCAAGAAATCAGCCGCCTGGTTCCCTTTCCGCCTCACATGGTTTATTACCTTATACTCAATTTGTTGCAGAAGATCAGCAATTTCCTGAACAATTCCGGCTGTTCGCCAGCTATTCGTGACTTTTTCCCAATTCCGGCCATTGCTGAGCTTCTTCAGCATTTCCACCGCGATCTGAGAGTCCCCTGTGATTTCTAGATTGGAGTAGCCATTTCTTACCGCGATTCGCAAGCCTTGATGCAGAGCCCAGAACTCTGCCTCATTATTTGTCATTCCCCCCCCCAATCTGCAAAAATCCATCTTACCTGATTGCTGCTGTCCCAAAAAATGCCTCCAAAGCCCGCTTCGCCTAGGTTCCCTTTAGAGGCCCCATCGAAATTCAATTTGATGAAATTATCTTTGGGATAGCAGAATTTATCAGGGCTTTGGGTCCGCATCTTATGGTTGGGATTCTGTTTATGAAAAACCATTTCGAATTTTAAATTTAATTTGTTCAGGATTTCTTCCTCCACCTGGTTGGCTTTCCAATCCTCCCCTACCCATTTATCAACCAAGATTGTTTCCCACAGAAGCTTGATTGCTTTTCCCCAAATGACTTTCGGTTCCTTTGCTGAGTTCTGGAATATCCTGCGATTTCTCTCCTTCCAAATCATCCAGAGTACAAATCCGGAGATGAGGTCCCAAGCTCTTCTGACCACTTTGCATTGAAAGATTTCCTTATTCCATTGAAAAACCACTTCATTGAATTCACTAGGGGCATTTTCAGGTTTACCAAAAGATCGTTTGGTATTTATCCACAGGGTCTTGGCAAAGGGACAGTTTATCAGCAGATGATTTCTGGTTTCCCCCTCTGAATTACATAGACAACATCTCGATGGGCCAATAAAACCTTTCTTTTGAATTCGATCCCAGGTTAGGATTTTGTTTTTTGAAGCCAGCCAGATAAATATGGAGACTTTCGGCCACCAATTCCTTTCCCATACAATTTTCCAGTCGGGATTCTCTTCGTTTCCAGCTTGCGCAGAGGATAGGAAGTAGGCCTCCTTAGTAGTGAACGAGCCTTTCATTGAATTCCCCCACCGGAGAATATCCCTACCATTGCGAGCTTTAATCTTTCTTGACTCAACCTCCTTCTTGTAGGCTTCTTTTTGGTCTGGACTGAACTCTCTGTCCCACTCCGTCAGATCAACCCATATTCTCCAACTTTCTTCTAGGTTATTAGCTTTCCAATAGTCCCTGACATGAGGTCTATCTCCTCCTATTCTGTCACGGATCTGGTGGAGTCCCTGTATGCTGCTCAGTCTTTCCTTCTGATGCCATTTATCTTCCCAGAAGTTAGCTTCTTTGCCACCTCGGATCTCCCAGAAGGTATGCTTTTCAACCAAATCCCTGTTTAGACGAGCTAGGTCCCAGATAGATGACCCTTTGGGAGTTTCTCTCCGCCTTAAGATTTCCACTGCAGTTTCAGGCATATTATACTTTTCTTTCCATATGATTTTGCACAGATCATTTCCCCCCCTGAGCCATCTCCACCAAAGTTTCGCTCCCAGAACCTTATTGAGAATCTCAGGGTCCCTCAACCCCAATCCTCCTTTCTCCTTTATTTCAGTTAACTGGCTCCAGGAGGCTAAGGCCCATTTTTTTCTTCTGATCAGCCCCTCTCCATATAAAATTCCTAATGAGCTCTCTTATCCTTGTGCAAATACCTAGGGGGGCTTCCATTATTGATAAAGGGTAGACAGGGATAGCCTGAAGGACAGATTTTGCCAGAACTATTCGGCCAGCTATGTTTAAAGTTCTGAAGGCCCAATTTGCCACCTTGTTGCTTAGCTTATCTATAACTCCTTGCCAATTTTTCATCTTTTTGGAGGTAAAGTCCAAGATGTTGCCCAAGTATTTAGTAGGCAGTTCGCCCCTCCTGAAGCCCAGAAGTCTTATAAGGTGGGCTTTGATCTGATCCACTGTGTTAAATATGAAGACACAGGATTTGTCCCTGTTGATTTCCAGACCTGAAGCCTCCGCAAATAGATCCAAGATTCTTCTGAGGTGTTTTACCTGTTTGACTGTTGGTTCCCCAAACAGCATGATATCATCAACAAATCGCTGATGAGTTAAAGGCAGATTATTTCCCCAGAGCTTAAGGCCTTTTATTCTGTTTGCTTCTCTTTCTTTCTTGATGAAGCGACCCAGTCCTTCAGCAGCTAGAATGAACAGAAATGGAGATAATGGATCTCCCTGACGAATACCTCTAGAAGCAGTAAATGTTTTCGAGGGAGTCCCATTCACAAGAATAGAAAAATTTGGGGAAGAGATCAAACTGTGAATCCAGTCAATCCACCTCCTACTAAAACCAAAACTTTCCAAGACTTTTCCCAAATAGTTCCAACTTAATCTATCATACGCCTTCGACAGGTCTAATTTGATCATCATACCCTTTTGTTTTTTGACTTTTAAGGAGTGAATAACTTCTTGAGTTACAACCAGGCCATCAAGGATCTGCCTTCCTTCAATGAAACCTGTTTGTTCAGCAGAAATTAACTTATCCAGAAGGGGTTTTAATCTCCTAGCCATCATAGATGTTATAATCTTATAAATAACATTACACAATGCTATGGGTCTGAAACCATTGGCATCTTCCAGATTATCACCTTTAGGGATTAAAGCTTAGAAAGTGGAGTTAATGGCAGGCCATACCTTCTGGTTCATTCTAGATTCTTCTACCAGCTCCAGAATCTCTTTCCCCAGGAAGTGCCAACCTGCCTGGAAGAAGTCAACTGTGAAGCCATCCGGGCCTGGAGCAGTACCTTTCTTCATTGCTTTCACAGTTTCCTCTATCTCTTCTAAAGTGGCAGCTCTAATCAACGCCTTATTTTGGTGTTCAGTGACTAATCGAGGAATGGTTGAACAAATTTCCTGGATTGCATGCATTCTATCAGCTTGGGGTTCACTTAATATTTCCTTATGGTGATCCATAAGGACTTGTTCAATTTCAGCTTGCTCAACCACTCTGTTCCCATTCTTATCTTTGATAGAAAGAATCATGTTTCTCTGTCTATGTTTGATCATAGCTTGATGAAAGAATTTAGTGTTTCTTTCCCCTTGCCTTAACCATTTTATTCTTGATTTTTGTCGCCAAAGGATTTCTTCCTGCTTCCTTCTTTCTTCAAGTCTGCCAAGTATTGCCCCTTCCTTATTGATGCTTTCCTCTGTTCTGCCTTCCAGAATCATTTTTTGCTGAAGAGCTTCCATTTCTTTTTTCCAAATTTTGTTTGTCTTCCATAATATTGCCGAACTCCTTCTTGTTCCAATTTTTGATTCTCCCCTTCAACTCTTTTAGTTTCAGCTGAAACGTACGCATTTTTCCTTTGCCCTGAATAGTGCTTTGCCTCCACCATTCTTCAACTTTCTTGATAAATTTTGGGTCTCTTAACTAGAAGGCTTCAAAACAAAAAGGTCTTTTTCCCTGGTTAACTTTAATATCCACCTCTATTCTAATTGGCCAATGATCAGACCCCAGGGAAGGCATGATCTTTGCTTCAATAAAAATATCCTTGTTCATGATACCTTCAGATACTAGGAATCGATCAAGCCTGGAGGCAATTTAATTTTTACCCCCCCTCCTGTTATTCCAGGTGCAAATCCCATTAATAGTCTGAATGTCTACTAGTCTGAGATCCTCTATCAGTTCATTGAACTTGTCCATGAAGTGATCCATCTTCCTTATCCCTCCCTTCTTTTCTTCTAATGATCTGATTAGATTAAAATCGCCACCTATTATCCAGTCAGCTTCTGGATATAACCTACGAATGATTTTCATACTGTTTAGGAAGTTTTCTTTTTCACCGGGAGAAGGAGGTCCATACACCCCTGAAATGACAACCTGCTCTTTAGTTCCTACTATTCTACCTAGGCCAGTAAGGATTCTACTCATACTGGTCCAGCTATCTAAGATGATATCATTCGGGTTCCACAAAATTGCAATACCTCCTGCAGAACCAATGGCATCTTGTCCCATAACTTCATAATGCAGTTTATTCTTATCCATGATTTCTTCAATTTGTTGAACATAAATTTTTGTCTCCTATAAAATCATAATACTAGGCTTTTCTTTTTTCAGTTTTTCTTTCAAATACCTCTGCTTACCCTTGCTATTCAGGCCTCTTATATTCCAACTGATCACAATCATTTAAAACTTTTGGAAGGAAGGGAATAATACCTCTGACAGAGGTATCACTTTGCCTGAGTTTATCAATGTTTCTCCCACAATCTGGATAGTTTCATTCATCGGATTCCGGCCTCGTTTCCTACTGCTTTTGCCAGAGCCATCCATTCCTGTCTATCCATTCCCTTGATCGATTCCTGTCATTATCTGCTTGTCTAAGTTCTGCCCTTTTTTTTCCTTATATTTCTGAAATACTTCCTTGTACAATTGTTTTTGTTTCTCAGGTATGAATCTGCTATCTAGATATTTCCATTCTTGGATTAGCTGTTTCATGATTCTCTCCTCCTCAATCTCACCTTCAACTTGATTTTCCACCTCCATCGAGGATTGTATTACCGTATCCTCCATCTTTCCTTCCGTCTGTTCTCCAGTAATTTGTCCTGGGTTTGCGTCCTTCCCTTTATTTTCTCCTATAATATCCATTGGGGAATTCCCAGGGTCCTCGTCATCTTCCAGATTGACTTCATAATCTTCATTTTCACTCTGAAGAGCCTGAAACTTGTTTTGGCTTATTGTGATACCGGATTTTCCTTGAGGTTGGGATTTTGTTCTTTCTTGACTCTGCCTCTTTCTTCTTGTGACCTGTTGGAAACCCTTATCAGTCTCCTCCAATTTCCATGTATTTCTCTGATGTTCCTCCTGACTTCTTTTCAATTCATCCTCCTTATTTAACGGGCATTGTCTATACAGGTGACCATATTCGTGGCATTTTCGGCACCTGAAAGGGATGTGTTCGTAATCTACTGGTTGTTGCCACACGTCGTCATGATACTCCACCTCAACATGATCTGGGAGGGGTTCAGCTAGATTCATGTAGACACAGATCCTCACATATGAGTTATATTTACCTCGTTTTGTAGCTTCTGCAGCTTTAACAAAGCTCCCGATTGAATTCCCTATTCCTTCCAAAATTTCAGGGTCCCAAAATTCATCAGGGAGTCCAAACAGTTTGACCCAGATTGGGGCTTCCAACAGCTCTTCCTTTTCTGGGTTGTACCTTTCCTCCCAGTATTTCATGAATAAACTTGCATTGTTCATGAAATACGGTCCTTCTTCAAAGACCCTGTTTCTGTCTTCTAGATTCGTGAAGATAGTTGTGAAGAACCCTTGTCCTCCCAACTTCAGGTCTATGTGACCCTTAGGTTTCCACCTTTTGTCAATCCATCTGTATAGCTCTTTCTCCGGTGGCCAATAGCCTATGAATTTGCAGATCAGGGCATGATCTTTCATGTA